>VDFB02047397.1:51738993-51770430 GCA_007258455.2 Sequoia sempervirens
AGAAGCATCATCTTTTTGCAAATTTTTTAGTGTGAATTTTGATTGAAGGAGATACTGTATTTGGGTCATGTCATCAATGCTAAGGAAGTTCAAATTGACCAATAGAAGATCCTAGCCATCCTGGATTGCTTTCCTCCTATAAATATATCATAGTTGAGAGGTTTCTTTGGACTTTGTAGTTACTACTAGAGGTTTTTTAGAGGTTTTCCTCAAACAAAACCTCTCACCAATTTGACTAAGGTAGGGGTCGTTGAGTGGATAGAAGGAGCACATGAAACATTTTAAAAGATGGAGGTAATGAGTTCTTATTTAGTACTTGTAATTCCTAATTTCTCATTTCCTTTATGGTTGAATGCGATACATTTGATGTAAGGAATAAGAGTTAACCTCTCTTAGAAGGGACATCCTATAGCTTTTGAGAGTAGGAAGTTGAGAGATGTCGAAAGGGGTTATTCCATATATGATAAAGAGATGCCGGCAATAATGTATGTCTTGGAGAAGTTTCAACAATACTTAGTATGTGCAAGATTTGTGGTTAAGTTAGATAATAATAGTCTAAAGTTATTTTTGAGTCAATATAACCTAAATGATAGATAACAAAGGTGGGTGAGAAAACTTTAGGAATATGATTTTAACATTGAATATGTCAAGGGGAAGAATAATTTAGTGGTAGATTCACTCTCAAGGAGACCCATGCTATGTCATGTGACCATTACATCAATTGTTTAGAAGGACTCCATCATGAAGGAGTATGATAAAGATCCCTTTGCTACCAGAATCCTAGAGGGTACAAAGAAGGATGAAAGGTATACAGTGGTGGAAGGTTTAATTTTTTTTAAAAATAGAGTGTTCCTAACTTTGGATCTAAGGTGAAAGTAAAGGTTTTGGAGGCTTACCACAATGCACCAATAGCAGGGCATCCCAAATACTACAAGACCTATCAATAGACCAAAGAGAGGTTTTCTTGGAAGGATCTCAAAGATGATGTTCTCTCACACATTAGGGAATGTATCACATGACAACAAAACAAGGGGGGCCAATAATTCCCTATTATACTGTTGTAGCCTCTTCCCATTCTAGAGCACAAGTGGGAGAGTATATCCATGGACTTCATTATCAGACTGCCTATAGTGCAAGGAAAATATTGTATCTATGTTATTGTTGATAGGTTGACTAAGTATGATTATTTATTTGCAATCCCTAGTAACTTCAAAGCTTTGGAAGTTGTAGGATTGTTCTTCAAAGAGGTTTGTAGGTTGGGTGGCCTACCCAAAACCATTGTAAGTGATAGAGATAGTTGGTTTCTTAATGCTTTTTGGAAAAACTTATTTCAACTGACCGATACTAAGATCACACCCTAGCACTAGATATCATATGCAAACTAATAGACAAACTGAAGTTATGAATAAATGGGTAGAGGGCTACTTATGGAGCTATATTTTAGGTTAGCATTTAACACAGATAAAGTGGCTTCATTTGAGAGAGTACTACTACAATACCACACGCCACATGCCAATTGGCATGTCTTCTTTCAAGGAACTTTATGGGTATGAATTTATTTCATTCACTAAATTGGTTCTTACTTATAGTAGAGTTTTGGTAGCTAATGACTTGATCAATCAAATCCAAGAGGTATTGAGGACATTCAAAGAACATCTACAAAAAGCTCACAACCAACCAAAGATATATGCAAAAAAAAAAGTAGAATAGAAGATCATTTAAAGTAGGGGATATGATCTTCATCAGACTGCAACCTTATAGAATTTAGAGTAGAGAAACTCAAACCAAGGTTTTATGGGCCATATAGGGTGGTCTAGAGGGTTGGATAAATTGCTTATGAGGTTGAGCTTTTAGAGGGAAGAAAAATCCATAATTTTTTCCATGTTTCCTATCTAAAGAAGGTTTTGGGGTTACACCTAGCTCTAGCAACTAAATCACCACCACTTGATAATGAGGGGAAGGTCACTCTCATTCTAAAAGTAGTGATTGGAACCTAGATCAAGAAGTTAAGGTATAGGAGCATAACAGGATACCTTGTTCGATGGAAGAATTTTTAAATTAAAGATGCCACATGGGAAGGTCCTATAATTCTCAAGCATCCAAGTTTGAATTTATTGAGGACAAGCAATTTTGAGAGGGGGGACTTTTCATGTCCCATTTTCTGGATGGTTAGTTACAAAGTGAGACCCGATTGTCTTGTCACATTTCACAATAGAAGAGTTCGAGAAAATGTGATTTGGAACTTTATATACTCAGTGTCTAGTCCACCTCATATCCAAAATTCAAGTAAAGAGGATACACATATAGAGAATTATTGTTGTTAGAAGTGTTGCAAGTATGAATGTGTTGTCATTGATGTCAACTAGTTGTTTTTGTCATTGATGTCAACTATGTGTGTGGAAGTTGGTTATTGTCTTTAAATGTTGAGGATATTGAGAAAATTGTAATAAAGAAGGTTTGCAGGAGTTGCATGTATAGTTGAAGTGTTGTGAGTAAGTGGATTTATCTTTATGTTGCTATGTATAGAGGTGTATTAGAGTGAAGTAATGTGCTACAATGATGTCTCTCGTAGTTGGGTTTCAAGTGCTTTTGAGAAAATTTGATAAATAGGTAAAATAGTGTAATGTAGGTATTTAGTGTATGCTCTAGGATGTACTCCATATTGCTTCTATGCCTATGCACTCCTGAAATATTATTCATGGTTATTGGTAGTTGTTGTATCCAAAATTTTGGCTTCTAGATCATTGTACAATGTGAGATATTTTCACTAGTATATGAACTATGAATTTTGGTGTGTCTAGCTATGGTCTGGGAGAAATGTAGTTGCTTTGGATTTATTTGAATCTTGGTTTCATGATGTTCAATTCTAGGAATAAGTCGATAAGGTTGTGTTCACATCATATTTGTTGTCTAAAAATATTGGATCATGTTAAGGATGTGTGTGCTTAATTGTTTTATGTGGTTTACATGGGTATTGGCCAACCTTGTGTTAAATACTACTTACAAAGTTCATGGAAACATGTTGAGGCATGCTGGAACTCATTTAGGTCCTCATTAAGTATATTATTGGGTCACCCTCATTCCAATTCCATCGTAGGATTTTTTGGCACCAACTTAATTTGAATTTTGTAAATGTATTATGTGTATGATTTTGTTGTTTCTAGTTTTTGTTTCTACACTTAATGATGAATCACACTAGTAGACTAAAGGTTATATGAATGCTTGTAAATCTAACTTTTGTTGAGGGTTTTGAAGTTTAAAAATTTCCACAACTAATTCACCCACTCTTAGTTGTCTTGTTCAACAATTGGTATCAAAGAAAGGTTCCTTGGAGAAGAGCTTAACCGCTTAAGAAAGGTCTAGGATATCGAGAAAGATTGTTATTGAGTGTCCTAAGTTTGATGGGACTAACTATGCGTTCTAGAAAATGAATATGAGATCAAGAAGCCTATTCAAAACTAGTATGTTCCTCCGTCGAATGGTCCAAGTACTCCTAATGAGATCAAAGCACATGAAATCAACAATGAGGTAAGATTTATTATTGTTAATAGTCTTTCATAATATAAAGTAGTTAAAGTTATGAATTTGAATACTACTAAAGAGTTTTGCGATAAGTTGGAAAGGATATATGAAGGAGATGAAATGGCTAAACAAGCTAAGTTGCAAAACTTGGAGGCACAATTTGAGATCCTATGAATGGGAAAAGATGAGAAAATCAAATCCTACATGCAGAGAGTAGATGAGGTAGTAGGTGCAATGAGAGGACTTGGTGCACAAGTAGAAGAATCTAGGATAGTGAAGAAGGTACTTAGAACTCTCGCTGATTTATACAGTGAAAAGGTATCTACTATAGAGGAAATTTTGGATTATAATACTTATACTAAAGATCAATTGATAGGTACGCTAACCTCTCATGAAATGAGAAAGCTTGGATTAGAAAATGGAACAAAGACAAAAACTACATTCAAGGCTATAAAAGTGGAAGATCCAGATGAAGACAATCTTGTTGAAGTGGAAGCAAATTTTATAAGAAGAATGAAAAAGGGCTCCGGTAAGTATCAAGGTAAATTACCGTTCAAATGTTCTAGTTGTGGAGGAATATGTCATTATGCTTCAATATTTGCAAAGAAAGATAAAAGAAACAAACAAAGGAAAGATGATCAAAAGAGCATACTATGTCAATGAATATGTTAGTATTTATGATGATGATGAGTTTGATTATGGAGATTTCGATGATGATGAATGCTTGTTCCTAGCTTTAAAGATGAATTTTCTACCACTAACACTGAAAGATGTGTGAAGGAAAGTGCTCTAGAGAAAGTTGAAAGTATTGTGGTCTCTGCACTTCATCGTTAATAGTGGTTGCTCAAATCATATGAACAATGATAAAAGTAGGTTTGTGAAACTTGAGAAATATGATGAAGGTTTAATTAAGTTTGGAGATGACTCTAGTGCTAAGATTTGTGGAATATGTTCAATCAATTTTAATGGAAAGCATAATACTAATGGTGTTTACTATGTTAAGGTTTTGAGACATAATATCTTGAGTGTTGGAAATATGTGTAAAAAGGGATATAATCTTGTGCTCGAGGATGAAAAATGTGAAATCAAGAAAGGATCCAAAACTGTGATTGTTGTTGGTAAGAATACTAAAGGAAAAATTTATCAATTAAAGGTGCTAATGAACATTTGTTTATGTCTCAGATTAATGACAATTGGCTATGGCACCAAAGGATGTGTCATATGAACCTTGATAACATTGTGAGAATTAGTGTAGTACAAGTTGTGAGAGGTTTACCAAGGATTAAAAAGCATGTTAATGCATTCTACAAGGACTTTCAGTTTGGAAAGAAAGCTAGAAAAAACTTTAGGTCAAAGGAACAATCTACTACTGAACTACTATAATTGATTCATATAGATCTATGTGGTCCTACAAGCATGTGAATTTTACAAGGTGATAGATATTTTATGCTTTTGATTGATGATTACTCTAGATTGACATGGGTTACTTAGAGAGAAATGTGATGCATTAGAAAAATTCAAGACATTTAAGGCAATGGTTGAGAATGAACTAAATTTTAAAATAAAATGTTTGAGGTATGACAGAGATGGTGAATTCACCTCCAATGAGTTTAATATGTTTTATGAAGCACGTGGAATAAGAAGAAAATTGTATACCCCTAGAACTCCTTAGTAGAATGGAGTTGTTGAAAGAAATAACATGACAATTCAAGAAGCTACTAGACCAATGATAATAGAAGTAGGTATACCAAAAGTTTACTAGAGAGAAGCAATTCACACTATTGTTTATGTGTTCAACCGAGTTCAAGTGAAAGCTAATAACACTAAGACTCCCTATGAGCTATGGCATGGAAGAATTCCTACTATCAAGTATTTCAAGGTATTTGGAAGAAAATGTTATATCAAAAGAGATGAAGATAATCTTGGAAGTCTTGATGCTAGATGTGATGAGGGTATTTTCCTTGGATACTGTAGACACGTAAAATATACTGATTGACATCGTGCATCTGATCCTGACTTACTAACATCATTTCTTCCTGAATCATCCCTCGGTCTAACCATTTAATCAAATCCCCCTATCTGATTAAATTCATCAATATTCATCTCTTAATTAAATAAATCATTTTGTCTAATTAAGTCAATCTCTTTTGTTAATAAAATCAATCCATCTAATCTAATTATCCCTATTTAATTAAATAATCAATTTATTTGATTAAATATCTAAAGTCTATCCATTAAATTAAATAAATTAAAACCTTATTTGATTTAATCTAACACCATCTCTTTTAATTAAAATAAATCAAAATCCTTATTCAATTAGCCTCTTATCATATTGCTCTATTATTTGATTTAAATAAATCCATAAATCTAAGTCAAATAAGTCAAATCATCAAATCTCTCATTAAATTAATTAACCCTTGATTAATTTAATCTCATCTCATGTAACATCCTCTAGATAATGCAAGTGGCACATGAAAATAGATTTAATTCATTTATTAAATCTCTATTTTACTCACAAGGCATCTTTTGGAATATTCTCTCAATTTGAATTCAAAAATTCCAAGTCAACATGTACATCCAACAAGGCAATAAATTCATCTTACATGTCCTTTATCTTGAGCCAAGTGGCATTTATTGCATTTTCCCTTCCCTCTTGCATGTCATTTAAACAAATTTGAATTTCAAATATTATGCATTTATTGGCACAAACCCCAAATCTTGCACATCCTCCATCCATTCATAGCTTGACAAGTGGCATCATATCATTGGATGAATGTTAGTCCCACATTGTTCAAATTTGGACATTCATCCATCTTGAAATTCTATAAATGAAGAGCTCATATCCTCATTTCATCATCCACAATCCAAGTAAAGTTACCATGCTCAAATATCTCTTGAATTTCATCTATTATCATTGAGTCATAGCTAGGTTTTTGCAGATTTTTGGCTTGGAGTCTTCATTCTTTACCAACAAAGTCGATCAATCTCTTCAACATTCGAAGCTTGCATCTTAGGAATTGGGAAAGGACCAATTTTCACATCAAATTGGCACCAATTCCCCCATGAGATCATGATTTTTCATATTTAAATTAGGATTCAATCTAGTTTATCATTTATAGTGTGTTCTTCATTGTTTTCTTTCCTATTTTGAATTTGTAAATGAATTTCATGAGGAATCCTTGTTTTGGCTTGCAATATCTAACTTGAGGTGTTTATTCTCTTTGTTTTGCAGGTACCAAGGTTGGGGTTCACACAGATACTCTACTAGAAGCAAGCTTACAGATGTTTTAATAAAATGCTAAGAAAGATTGTAGAAAGATAAAATTTCAAGGTTGATGAAGCATTGAAGAATTCAATTGAAGTTGATCGATATGTATCAGATGAACCCTGTTGATGGTGTTTTCTGCACAACAACTCAGATAGAATATAATATCCTATCTCTCTTGAAAGGTAAATCTCTATCAGCAAGCATCAAAAGATAACCCCAAGGTCTCTAATGCCAGCTCTTGACAATGCATAAACAACTCAGTGATAAAATGTGAAAATGTTGGTAATCACAATGGGACCTTACTACAAGCAAAATACTAAATCGATTTTATCAGATCTAACAATCTCATGATACTTTAATCCTAGATCTAACCCAATAATCAAAGAAATAGAAAAAGATAAGAGTTTCAAGGAGATTTCTAAATCTACTACTACTCCTAAGACTAACAATGCAAATAACCAACACTCGAAATGGACCAATCCCTCACAACCGATCTCTATTTGACCCAGATAAATCTGCAATCTTACAGAGAATAGTGCAATCTTCTGAGGTGTTAAGATTTTTAAATCATGAACATTCATTCAACAGCCCTATTGTAGTTGAAATGAAAAAATCCTCACAATCGAACTAAGCACACTGAATATGAAGTACAAGCTAACTTTCCAAAGCAACTAACAATCAGTTGGTTGTGAAAAGTATGGACTAAAGGATTCCTGCAACATTCAAGTATTAAATCACAAACATTATTGAATCGAATCTAATATAAATACTAACCTCCTCAAAGAAATTTTAAAGATAGAATAGCAAGAACCATGCAAGACAAGAGAATACAAGTATGGCACCAAATCACAATCTCATTACTTGCATTCGAATTATCCACTGTAGAACCAATTTCAGCTTTCTGTTACAATATTTGCTTGATAACTACTACTTGCTAACTTGCTCTATTCACTTCTAACTATTTTGATCTATTCTACTTCTATCTCTAATCCTTTCAAACTATTTTCCAACCATCTACCCCTTTACAAATGAGGCAAAATTCCAAATATATAGAATCCCCCCAGAAAACCCATCGGCCAAACAAGAGCTTGCAACATTAACTAGGCACCACTGACCAACTAAGAGAAAGTCAAAATGGAACGAAGGAATACATTAAATGTGCGAATGACAACCAGGTCAGCTTGGGATTCCCAATGCAGCTCGGACCAATGCAGGCCGTCATAATGGGGAAGCACAAATCCTGAAGTAGTTGGGCATTAACTGCCTTCCCCTTTGTCTCTATTCCGATCCGACCCTTCATGAACTTTCAAGAACATCCCATCCAAGTTAGCTACTAGTGGCAAAGGAAAAACCCTAAGTCGATTCTCAATGGACGCAATCTCTTCTCTTGACTGTTCGACTGACTTATCCCAATCCACCTTATACGTTAGGTATTTTTCAATAACTACAAGGTAGGTGGCTGCATCATCCAACTGGTGCTCAGAAATAGAACCATCATCAAGTGGTGTGTAAACATCCTGCCACCAATTTCTCAACTGTTCCAGACTCAAATATTTGGGTGCGATCTTCCTTCTTCCCATCATAATTTCAAAGAAGGCAATGGAGCCATTATATACACCACTTAGGGTATCATTAATCTGCCTTCTTTATTTATAAATCTTCTTCAACACCTTTTTCCTGATCTGCAATGCCTCATACCATTCCCATGGTTTGGAAGCTCTAGAGGAAGGAAGAATCCCATCACTTACCAACCTCTCCTAAGGTGTACTCCATGATAGTTCTAGTTTTCTGCAGAAGGAGATCTGTGTCTTCCTTATCTTGTGCCAACACCGCCTTCAACCAATTAATTGCCATGATAGCATCCTTCCCAGTTGATAGAATCTCTTTAATAGCTTCATCACCCTTTATTTGCACCCCTTTCAGCCAACTCGCAATGGCAACAACGGAAGCTTTCATCTTTTCTAGCTTGGTGATGGTCTCTTGAGGTAGAGGATTCGTAGCAGAAACCGAAGGGTTAATGGACTGTAGTGGTTTCATTACATCCTCCAAGCATTTCTTGAGATTTTCATTTTCTTTCCTTAGCTCCTGCTTGGTCTTCATTTCATTTCTCAATCTACCCACAATAACTTCACTAGAACCCTCATAATCTTCAATATCCTGCT
Source organism: Sequoia sempervirens (assembly GCA_007258455.2). Classification (NCBI taxonomy): domain Eukaryota; kingdom Viridiplantae; phylum Streptophyta; class Pinopsida; order Cupressales; family Cupressaceae; genus Sequoia; species Sequoia sempervirens. The sequence goes on from VDFB02047397.1 coordinate 51,747,946, forward strand.
CGACTAATGTAGGTCCTAGATTGAAAGTCTAAATATTGTAATACTTTCCAACCACATCATCTCTATTTTATCTGGAGCAAGGGTGGCAATGTGAACAAATCTTTCATGAGCTTCATCTCTTTCAATCCTCGAGATCACCCTAGCCTTCTTCATACCTTTATCATTTCCAATTTTGGCTAGTAGTGCATCCCAATTCGGTGGACTATCTTCCACAACAACTTGCTTTCTCTTTATTTCTTTGTCCATCCAAACAAGGACAGTGGATTCCAATTGCACCTCACTTTGTTTCTCCTCTTGCTGACTCTTAGGTGCCTCCTCACTCAAATTATGTTTATCAGGAGTCTCATCTGTCTTGCCTTCCTTCTCCTCATCATGCTCTTCTTCTTGTTTAGGTGAGGGAATCTTCACTGTTTCCTCTTCTCTTAGAGGGACCTCTTCAGTTCTGATAGGGGAATCTGCATATGCAACCATAGGGGACTGCATTATCTTTTCAATTTCTACCTCCGCACTATGGAGATCACCTTCATGAAATTCCTCCCCTTCAATATCCAAATGATCCTCAACATCCTCTGACTCACTAGGCTTGCCTTGAGCTCCATGAGCGGAAGGCACATCATCATGTTGTTCCTCATGAGAAACCATAGGAGGGAGATCTGTCTTAGGCACACTATCTCTAGGAGAAGGAGTCCTAGACCTCCTTGCATACACCTTGGCCTTCTCCTCCGAACTTTCAACATTTATCACTGGTGGGGCCACTTCTTCCTCCCCATCCTTGGAGCTTTCCTTCTCTGAAAATTTTATGATTCTTCTCCTCTTGGGCACTAGCACATCAACCTCAGGACCCTAATTTTTAGTCCCTTTCTGCTTAGATTTCCTGGTCCTAGTCCTCTACTTGGTCTTTGGTTTTCTCTATTTTTCTGCTTCCTATGCCTCTGTTTCCTGGATAGCTTTAATTTTGATTTTTGAATGGAGAATCCAACTTACCCTTTCCCTTAGGATCCTTCTCGATAGATTCCTCAGAGGTGGAGTGGGGATCCAAATATCCCATTAGAGCATAGGTGCACCGCACACCATTATTGTCTAGCTCCCATAGCTTATGCCTTAGCCACATCCTAGTAAATTTGATAACTGGATCCACTAGTTGCTTCAATTCTATCTTTTCCTCCTCTAACCAATCCACATCACCAATTGGTCTATCCTTTATGGCCTCATAGGTATGATCTTGGATCAAGTTTCCATCATCTTCCAACTGATCGGGAATTGCCTTTACATTATACAACTGAACTGAGTCAATTGGAAGCTGGGAGAATTTCTTCTTTCTGACCTCAAATTCGTTGGTGCAAAAGCAATGCGGATTCTAGGAACGAGGGTCTCGGTAAGAGTTAGTCATCTCGCTGAGAAGTCTTGGTGACTTCCAGGAGGTCACGCTGAATGATATCATCAAAAGAGGTTTTTCCAAGACTTGGTAGTTTCGGTGTAACGTCTCACTGACTAGTGATATAGAAAATATATCGATATGACCAAAGGGTAGTCAGGGTAAGGTTCTGGTGAATCCTTTTGTCTCACCAACTTTTGGGGTCCAAGCAAACACTTTGGCTAGACTAAAGTTTTTCGATATGAGGTCTCAACAAAGTTGTGATGTCTCAGCGATAGGTTTTGAATTCGGAAAGAGGTCTTACCGATTGCATAATTTTTTTTCGAAATGAAGATCTGAGCTCGCCCAAAAAGGAAGGTTTCACCATGAGGTCTTGGAAATCGCCGGTAGTCTCACTGAAAGTGAAGGTCTCGGCAGGAGTTGTGAGCTCCCCAAAAGGTCTCACTGAAGGATAGATGTCTCAACGAAGCAAATGAATATCGGTATAACTAATGGAGCCCGCTATGACCTCTTGCCGACTAGGGCTTGTCTTGCCAATGGCATATAAGGAAATACATTTCGATGAGAGACTTTCTTTCGGGGTGAGGTCTCGACGATCAAATATGAACTTAGGAAGGCTTCTTGGTAGAATACAGGGTGATTGATATGACATCTCCCTCACTTTGAAGGGTCATAGCAAAGAAAATTCGGAAGGGACAAATAGTCATGATTTAACCCAAACACCAAATCAATCATGAATTTCAAAATGTTTAACTCAAGACAAGTCGAAGATGGACCTTTCATAGATTTTCTTTACATTCTAGGTCAATTTTAAGATGAAATAACCTGACATGGCACTGCCCTAGGTTTGAAACCCTACTCATCCTCCATTAGCACACATGCAAGCTCAGAATTTAGTTGTTTCAACTGTTAAGTCATTACTAGGGTTTACTAATTACTCTCAGGCAAGATTCATCAAAATGCAGATAGGAAAATGAGCTCAAAACTCACCTAGGAGATGACAAATAACGCAATACAGAACAACCCTAGCATGAAATGATCAAATATGTAAGAATTTGAATCCCACAAGCTCTCATAACATCAGCGTGCCATTCACAATTCCCAATCAAAGGCAGGGTAATAAAAACATACCATTATAATGCGGAAATCGATCTCAGAAGTAGCAAATGCGAAGCCCAATGGTGTCCACAAAGAACAGATGCAGGAATGCACAAGAAATCATCACTTAAATCCATAATTCAAGCCCAAATGTCCCAAAATGAAGTCAATGAATCACAGGAAAGCACTCCACATCTCAGACGATGGCAAATAGTAAGCATGATGGCACAAAAGATCCCATAAACCAAGTTAAATACATCCTTCAAAGCATGTATGAAGCCATTAATGCAATCAATAGGATAGTCAGAAAACTCAAAGAGCCGACAACAGGGTGGAATCCAGGAAAATCTGGCCCACGCGAAAATCTGTGAATATCAAAAATCCCCAAACAACAAGGTCCAGCTAGAGTCCAAGCGGAATTCGGGAAAATCTATCTAGGGAGGAAAATCTCAAATCAAGGTAAAAACCCAAACTTAACCAAAAAATAGAGATTTTCAATAAATAACCTGGGGAAACACTTAGGCAACCAAAAATAAACATTTAAGCACATGCCAAGATAAGACAAAACCTCAAAAAGAAAGGGCCACAAAAAAAACTGAAGTGAGAGAGGGTCCCTGCTTTCAGTGGGGCGTGTGTGTGAAAACTGCACAACAAATGGCGACTTATGCTGGGAAAATGCTCCAGAGCATTTGATGATGAACAGGAATCAAGAACCCAGAATCTCTTGTTTGAATCTCACCATCAAACAACAAGTCAGAATGCAAAGATTTAAAGAATCAGAACCAAAGGGTAGACCGAACCTTTCATAAACTAAAAATTCAAGTGTGTGGACATGAGTTCATTTCCCTCCTTAAGCTACTACAGAAACCAAGTTCAGTCAAGTTAGGCTACGTAAGGATTCTAACTTCAAAAGCAACCTAGATAGGGCCTCACTGCCAGTCAGGCATCCATAGCCCCGACGAGGTTATCGTTGTGACTATCCTGAACATAGCTCTACTGCTAGCTAGGCGTCCATAGCCCCAGTAGAGATATTCAGGTACCCCTGATAAGTTGAATTTATTCTTTTGATATTCAATATTTCATTTTTCTTTCTTTTAATATTCTTTATATGTCACTTTCATTTCAACCTGTGAACAATGAAACTCACACTCAGGGCTGAGAACCATAGTGGCGCTGAAGCAGAAATAATATTTTTTCACTTGACAAAACTTCGCAAGGATTCCTATAGTAACATCAAGATTCTTAAGATATGTGAGAGATATAAGATTTCAGAGTATTTCAAATTCAAATCAAAGTCAGTGATCAATCTTCTATAAATCTGACATTAAGGTTGTCAAGTCCATTAGGGAAATACTTGAAAAAATCCCAGATAATGATATATTTTCCATGTAGGTGCAACACATTTAGGCGAAAACAGAGAAACCCCCAAAGCAAAAGTAGAAAAAAACAAAATAGAACAAAACAAAATCAAACCCACACAAACCAAACCAAACAAAAGCAAAAAGGGAAACCTAATCTAACTATATACAAGAAAAGACCTGAAAAAAACTCAAGACTGGAAATAATGCTTTAGATACTGCCCATTGACAGGCAGTGGGATATCCTCTCCAGTGAGAGTTTTCAAACATAAAGCATTATCTCCCAGAATTTCTGACATCTGGTAGGGTCCAAGCCAAAGTTTATCAAATTTTCCATGCTCTCTCTTACAGTTGTGGGCTTTATCCCAGTAAAGAACCAAGTCAGAAATCCTAAAAGCTTTAACCTTTGCTCTTTTATCAAACCATCTCTTGACAACCCCTTGGTGTTTAGCAAAGTTTTCCAGGGCTTCATCTCTCTTTTCCTCAAGGTGTAATAATTCAACAAGTCTAGCCTCACGTTTATCAACCTCATCATAATATTCATTAATGAACTGGAAGGTGGGGATCTTTAACTGAATGGGAAACACAGGCTCTAATCCATAAACCAGGTGGTTAGGTGATATCCCTATGGAAGTCTTATTTCTGGTGCAATCTTCCCATAGAGCAAATCTAAGTTGGGTATGCCAGTCCTTCGGATTTCTTTCTAACAATTTGCGAATAACAATCAAGAGATTTTTGTTGGATGACTTAGCTAAACCATTACCCTGAGGGTAATAGTTGGATGAAAATTTAATTATAATCCCATGGTCAAAAGCCCAGTTAGAAAACTTCAAAGACGAAAACGCAGGACCATTATCACAAACTAAAGACATGGGGCATCCAAAATGGTTGAGAATACCTGATTCAAGGAAGTTACTATTTCTGAAGTGCATTGCTTGCAAGAAAGGGCCTCAGTCCATCTTGTAAAATAATCAATGACAGTAAGGATATACCTATGTCCTGCGGAGGAGGGTGGATTGATTGGACCTATGAAGTCCATTCCCCACTTTGCAAAGGGTTTTACCTCGAATACTAGTTGGAGTGGGAGTGTGGCATACTTCTCTCTGGTGGCGGTAGTCTGACACACATGACAAGTTCTAATGTGGTTGTGTGTATCTTTGAACAACATAGGCCAATAGTAACCAGCTCTCAGAATCTGGTTCGCTGTAGAAGGTGTTGATCCATGGCCTGTACCATATCTGTCATGAAACTACAACATCACTCTTACAGATTCTGCCTTTTCTAGGCACCTCAAATAAACACCCTCATGATTTTTCTTATACAGGACAACTCCTTTCAACATGAAACTATCACTCTTTAAGTGCAATTCCCTTCTTTGTACTGAATTGAGATGACCAGGGCATCTCTGGGTTAGGAGATAGTTAACAATATCATCATACCACTCTTCAGGAGAAACATCCTCTAAATTATAACTCTAGGTTGTAAGGTTAGGGCCTATCTCTGCCATTTTCCATGTAATCCCTTTCCCTCTTACCAAATTCATGGGTTGAATTTCCATATCATACTCTTGTAACATAGTCACCCATTTGGCTTTGTGTTCCCCCAGCTCATTCTGCATCAACAACAGCTTAACCGTTGAATCAAGAACTATTGCAAAGATTTTGTTTATGAGGATATAATGCTTGAATTTCTTTACAGCCTTGACTAAGGCATAGGCCTACTTTTCCACACTTGGGTATCTCAACTCTGCATCCTTCAATGGTGCACTCATGAATGCTATGGGATGCGCGTTTCCTTGATCCGAATTTTGAGTTAACATAGTAGCACAAGAATGATCAGAGGCAAACAAATATATATAGAATGGTTTAGCATAGTCTGGGCTTACCAAAATAGGAGCTTCAGCAATAGCCCTCTTTATCTCTGCAAATGCTTCTTTTTCTTTTGCATTCCATTCAACTTTAGCCTCCTGCTTTAACATTGTGTTCAGTGGCTTAACTATTTCTGTGAACCCAGAGATGAACTTCCTCACAAAGTTGATCTTGCCAAAGAATGATTTCATTTCTTTTTTACTGGCAGGTGGTGGAATCTTAAGATTGGCTTCTATGCATTCTGGATCAATGGCAATTCCCTTCTTAGAGAGAATATGTCCCAACAATTTACCTTCTACTACTCCAAAGATGCACTTCTTTGGGTTGAGAGATATCCCAAACTCCCTACATTTCTGAAAAAATTTGCATAAATCTGAGATATGATCACCTCTCTTCTTGGAAAAGATAGTTAGATCATCCATATAAATGATGATTCACTTACCAATTATGTCTTTAAAGGCAATGTCCATCACTCTTTGGAATATGGCTCTAGCATTAATTAAGCCAAAAGGAATCCTTCTATAGGCGAAAGTGCCCCACTTGGTGGTGAAGGCAGTCATGTGCCTATCTTCATACTGCACCATAACTTGGTTATACCCTGAATAACCATCTAAAAAGGACATCATCTAAGATCCATTGACAATCTGGAGCACTTCATCCAGTGAGGGCACTAGATAATTATCCTTTTTTGATGCTCTGTTTAGGTTCCTAAAATCTACACATAGTCTGATTTCACCATTTTTTTCGTACTGGAACCAAGTTTGCAACCTAGGTGGAGTGTCTGACCAGAAATATTATCCTTACAGACAATAGTTTTTGCACTTCCTTCTGTATTATGGGTTCCAGTAAAGCATTGATGGTCCTTTGCCTCTATCTGAAAGGCTTTACTCATGGATTGAGAGGAATAGTATGGGTTATGATTGATGTATCATAAGTCTTTAAGTCTTCATAACTCTAGGCTATCACATCTAGATATCTATGTAATGCATCAATAATTCCTTTTCTTTCTTCTAGAGTGCACACTTGGCCAATGAGAACATTTCTGACATCCTCCTGAGACCCTACATTATATTTGTCACACTGTCCACTAATAGTCTCTTTCTTGTATCTCGTTCCCGATCTCTGATCTTGTCTAGATCAAAGATCCTCTCTAGTTGCACCATTCCTTTAGGAATTGTGTTGGTCTTCAGATTAATTACCCCTTCCAAGTCCATCTTAGCTTCTTGAAGTTCATTTTTGTCAATGATTTGAGAAGCGAAGACATTAGTACTAGTAATAAAATCTAAGATATGCTTGTCGTCTTCAAATACCTGGAAGTTGGTGATATTATCGGGTATTGAAGGTATTGGGGTCAACTCCACAGTAAACTTCTTTAGTCCCGAAAGAGATAGAGGCTGCAAGGTACTTGCTGCCTAAGCAAGAGAATCAGTTGTTTGGTTCTTATTTCATGGAATCAATTGAATGTTGAAGGCATCAAATCCTTCAATGAGGTCCCACACTCGGTGTCTATAGTTAGTCATTCTCCTGTCATGGCAAGAGTAGTGTCTCCTGACTTGCTTGACTATTAACTCAGAATCTCCAAAAACTTGCAAGATATTAACCTTCTTCTTCAATGCCATTAACAGTCCATGCACCAAGGCTTTATATTCGGCTACATTATTCGTACAGTGAAATTGAAGTCTATGAGCAGCAAAAAATATCTTACCTCTTGGACTAATTAGCTCAAAGCCTGCCCCAGCTCCATTCTTTGATTTGGACCCATTGAATGTTAAAGTCCAACAACCAGCAGTAGCAGAGTTACCTACTCTTTCACTTGCATTGTTACTGTTGGATGGCTCTTCAGAAGGCATCACTCTTTTCCCTTGGGGATCTTCTTGAAAACTCAAGATATCGCTTTTGACTGCAAGAGTGGTGTTGATATGTTTTTGTTCCATTGTAGCCTGGCATAAGCAATAGTCCAATTCTAAATGAGAAGCATTATGCACCTTGCACCAATTGGGAAAAATTAGCTCTCCAAAGTTCATTCCTTTTCCTAGCTGAACTTGATCTTCAATGCACTTCTGAATGAAGTTTTGAAAATTATCTAGCAAACCAAGTTGACTATCTTCCAAACCACTATCATCTTCAGCGGGTTCGATTAGGACTTTAGTACCACTGGATTCTACTATAAGGTCAATAGGTGCCATATGGAACATAAGAACCTCCTCCATATCTAGCTCCTCAAGAGGAGCAACAAGCATATAGTTACCCATGCTTACTTCTGATACCAGAATTTCAGTAGAGGTTTTTTGATATTCTATAATCATGTACTTCATTCTGGGTTCTCTTTCAATTCTAATCCGGTTTGGCACTCCCTTCTAGGGAAGCCACATATGAGAGTGATCATTCGAGACATATCCATTCAAGGCCCTAGTAAAATCCCTTCCCAAGATTAGGCCATAAGCGTCAGGTATGTCAGCCACCTATATATTGATAACCTGCTGAATTCTAGGATTAGAAGCAATCTACATATGAATCATATTTAACTCTCCTACAACATTCACTTTAGTCCTATCCAATTTTGTGACTTTCTTCTGTGATTCGGTAGGAGTAATTCCCATTGCTCGACATACACCAAAAGGCATAACATTGGTTGAAGCACCAGAATCCAATAGACAATTATGCAGATTCTTACCGAATATTTGAACAAAAATCAAGAATGGAGGTGTGTCTCTCTTCCCTTGAAAAAGAGTTAAGGGAGTATCTACTTGAGCAACTTGAGATTTTTCCTTCTCTTTCCCAGTATCTCTAGGGGGGCTATGGACTTAGTCATGAGTCTGATTTTGTCTTCCTACTGACTGAGAACCAGATACTCTATTGACACTCTTGCTAACTGATTTGTCTTGCGACATGGAATTTGCATTATAAGATCCTAAGACTACATTCCTAATGGATGGAACTCTTAATAACTCAAATGCAGATAGATTTACCTTCAATTTATGGAGTTCTTTAGCTACATACGTGGCCAATTTTTCTTCATTTAAATCCGTAGGAGTCTCCCTCAAGTATTCCACCATCTTTTCCTTATTTGCATAAGCATTTCTCCCTTTTGGTACATCATCATGTCTTGGATCTTGAGATAAATATTGCTTGGACACCTGAGGCAGTGATGGATTATCTCTAGCATTAGGGTCTAGAGGTGTGTTGAAATTATTCAGTGGAATGGAAGTAGTAAAGGGACCTCCAGCCCGTGGGCGCCTATGTGGCAATTCCCTCAAGTCATACTTCTTGACAGGTCTCTAGAAGGTCTGCACTTCTTCAATGTAAGCTTCCTCTTTGACTTAAGCCTCTTCTTCATCTCTAGGACCATTATCATTCATTTGATTCTCATCGAATAACTGTGTCATTTCATCCCCATTGCATACCTAGTCCGCCTCTTCCTTCAACTGGTCAGATTCTTCTTCAGGTACATTCTCCTCACTTTGCGGAAAAGGAGCATGGTTCAATACCAACACTGGTGAATCATAAGGAATAGATGGTACTATTTCCAGACCGCTTGCATTATTCTCCACTTCATACTGAAAGATTGAGGCCACCATTTGGAATTCTTGATAGTCTAACTCAGAATGATGACTAGTCTTGTGGAGCCTACACCACCCTCATAAAGCAACCTCAGCTAGGTATACACCACTAGAAGGCTTCTCTTGATTAACTAGTTGACTAGCAAACTGATTGATAGGTTGACTAACTATTTGATCCAATGGGGCGGGGACTACCCCATTATTGGGCCCTTTGTTCCAAGTCCTATTCTGTCCTAATTGTTGCCTTCTCTTGAACCCTTGTACACCACCTCTGTCAAAGTTTTGACCTAAAGGCTACCCCTTATCATAGTTTTGTCTTCTGTCATTATTATACCCTCTGTCATTATTAAATCCCTGATCATTGTTGTAACCTTTGTCGTTGTTGTATCCTCTATCATTATTGTATCCTCGGTCCTGACATTGCCCTCTATCAAAGTGTTGTCCTTGTGGATTCTCTCTGTTTTGATTGGACTGCATATTTCTCTGAGCAGCTTGCAAATGACTATTCTGGTTCCTCAAGTAAGTCACCTCCATATTCAGCCTCTTTATTTGTTCAGATAATTCATCTAGTCTTTCCTTGTCAGGATTACTGTATGGATGTTGATTTGCATTATTCTGGGAATACCCTACTGCTGCATTGGCATTTAGTGATTGGTTCAAGACTTCAAAATTTTGCAAGTAAGAAGGATAACTAGCCTGAGGCTAGATATGTAGAGGTTGATTCACATTTTACTGAGGGTAACTAATTGTGGATGAAACCTTTTCTATGGAAGGTCCTAGGTGAGGGATGAGAGGCAACTGAGATACCTTATTCATGATTGGAGTATAGTTCGCTAGAGCCTAGTTGAAAGCTGAAACTTGTCTAGGGTGAGCAATGGGTCCTAATGAGGGTAGAGGCCCAGACAGATGTTGCCTTAGATTAGTGCTAACTTTCACAGCCTTTGCATATGCATTAAGTAGACTCTCAGGGGGGTTATTACTCCACTTCATAAAGGTAGCTGTGAAACTATCAAGTCCCTCATAATAAACTTCTAGAGCAGTGGGTTCATCAACAACATAAGGGGTTTGTAGTCTGGTATAAGCATGATGAAAACTATTGTTGAAAGATCCTATAGGCTCATTGACCTCCCTCTTCACATTAGTGAATTGATGGTAAAGCTCATTAGAACTAATGGGAATTTGAAACTTCTACAAAAAGGCAGCCTCTAGCTCAGTCCAATGCTCAATAGACCAAGTAGGAAAATGGTTGTACCAATAAAATGCATCTTCCCCTAGTGAATAAGGAAAGAGTCTACAAGCTACATCCTCATGGTTTATCCCTCTATCCTTAAGGCTAGTCTAAAGGATCCTGATGTGTTCCTTAGCGGTCCTATTTGGATCATTGACATGAAATTTTGAACAAAAATGTTTAGGAATTTTGGGCATGACATTGTAAACGAAAAAACTTAATGGAGATGGGTTGGTTGCTAGGAAAGTCATTGGTGGAGGTGGGGGTGGTAAAGGCTAATTTATGACTAGCTAAGGCCGTGGACTGGGGATGTCTTCAGAATCTGATGAACCTGATGAAGATGGGGATGATGGAGATAAGGGGGTGGATGGGATGATGATGATTTCCCCTTTTGTTGGTCCTTCTTGACCTAGCAGGGTCTAGTAATTCCTAAAATTCCTCCTCTCCTAGAGTGGATCTTGTTCTTCTTCAGAATCTCTCAGGAGAGATGGCATTCAAAAATTGATCTAGCTTGCTTATTCAGGCCCTCCTTCTAGCGCCAATCTTGTTGATGGTGTTTTCTGCATAGCAACAACTCAGACAAAATATAATATCCTATCTCTCTTGAAAGGTAAATCTCTATTAGAAAGCATCAAGAGATAACCCCAAGGTCTCTACTGCCAGGTCTTGACAATGCATAAACAACTCAATGATAAAATGTGAAAATGATGGTAATCACAATGGGACCTTACTACAAGCAAAATATTGAATCAATTTTATCAGATCTAACAATTTGGTGATACTTTAATCCTACATCTAACCCAATAATCAAAGAAATAGAAAAATATAAGGGTTTCAAGGATATTTCTAAATCTAATACTACTTCTAAGACTTACAATGCAAATAACCAACACTCGAAATGGACCAACCCCTCACAACCAATCTCCACTTGACCCAGATAAATCTGCAATCTTACAGAGAACAATGAAATCTTCTGAGGTGTTAAGATTTTCAAATCATGAACATTCATTCAACAACCCTATTGTAATTGAAATGAAAAAATCCTCACATTCGACCTAAGCACACTGAATATGAAGTCCAGGATAACTTTGCAAAGTAACTAACAATCAATTGGTTGCGAAAAGTATGGACTAAAGGATTGTTGCAACATTCAAATATTAAATCACAAACATTATTGAATCGAATCTAATCTAAATATTAACCTCCTCAAAGAAATTTTAAAGATAGAATAGCAAGAACCATGCAAAACAAGAGAATATAAGTATGGCACAAAATCACAATGTCATTACTTGCATTCAAATTATCCACTATAGCAACAATTTCAGCTTTCTGTTACAATATTTTCTTGAGAACTGCTACTTGCTAATTTGCTCTATTCACTTCTAACTATTTTGATCTATTCTACTTTTATCTCTAATCCTTTCAAACTATTTTCCAACCATCTAACCCTTTACAAATGAGGGGAAATGCCAAATATATAGAATTCCCCCAAAAATCCCATCAGCCAAACAAGAGCTTGCAGCATTAATTGGGCACCACCGACCAGCCAAGAGAAAGTCAAAATGGAATGAAGGAATACATTAAATGCACAAACTACACCCAGGTCAGCCCGGGATTACCAATGCAGATCGAACCAATGCAGGGCGCAATAATGGGGAAGCACAAATCCTGAAGTAGTTGGGCATTAATTGCCTTCCCCTTTGTCTCTATTCTGATCTAGCCCTTCATGAACTTTCAAGAATGTCCCATCCAAGTTAGCTACTGGTGATAAAAGAAAAACCCTAAATCGATTCTCAATGGATGCAATCTCTTCTCTTGACCGTTTGACTGACTTATCCCAATCCACCTTATATGTTAGGTATTTGTCAATAACTGCAAGGTAGGTGGCTGCATCATCCAACTGGTGCTCAGAAATAGAACCATCATCAAGTGGTGCGTAAACATCCTGCCACCAATTTCTCAACTGTTCCAGACTCAAATATTTGGGTGCGATCTTCCTTCTTCCCCTCATAATTTCAAAAAAGGAAATGGAGCCATTATATACACCACTTAGGGTATCATCAATCTGCCTTCTTTGTTTATAAATCTTCTTCAACACCTTCTGCCTGATCTGCAATGCCTCATACCACTCCCACAATTTGGTAGCTATGGAGGAAGGAATAATCCCATCACTTACCAACCTATCCCGGGTGTACTCCATGATAGTTCTATTTTTCTGCCGAAGGAGATCCGTGTCTTCCTTATCTTGTGCCAACACCGCCTTCAACCAATCAGTTGCCATGATAACATCCTTCCTAGTTGATAGAATCTCTTTAATAGCTTCATCACCCTTTATTTGCACCCCTTTCATCCAACTCACGGTGGCAACAGCGGAAGCTTTTATCTTTTCTAGCTCAATGATGGTCTCTTGAGGTAGAGGATTCGTAGTAGAAACTGAAGGGTTAATGGACTGCAGTGGTTTCATTAAGTCCTCCAAGAATTTCCTAAGATTTTCATTTTCTTTCCTTAGCTCCTACTTGGTCTTCATTTCCTTTCACAATCTACTCACAATAACTGCACTAGAACCCTCATAATCTTCAATGTCCTACTTGACTGATGTAGGTCCTAGATTGAAAGTTTGAATATTGTAATCCTTTCCAACCACATCATCCCTATTTTTATCTGGAGCAAGGGTGGAAATGTGAACAACTCTGTCATTAGCTTCATCTCTTTCAATCCTTGAGATCACCCTAGCCTTCTTCTTACCTTTATCTTTTCCAATTTTGGCTAGTAGTGCATCCCAATTCAGTGGACTATCTTCCACAACAACTTGTTTTCTCTTTATTTCCTTGTCCTGCCAACCAGGGATAGTGGATTCCAATTGCACCTCACTTTGTTTCTCCTCCTGCTAACCCTTAGGTGCCTCCTCACTCAAATTATGTTTATCAGGAGTCTTATCTATCTTGCTTTCCTTCTCCTCAGCATGCTCTTCTTCTTTTTCAAGCGAGGGAATCTTCACCGTTTCCTCTTCTCTTGGAGGGACCTCTTCAGTTCTGATAGGGGAATCCGCATATGCAACCATAGGGGATTGCATTATATTTTCAATTTCTACCTCTGCACTATGTAGATCACCTTCATGAAATTCCTCCCCTTTAATATTCGGATGATCCTCAACATCCTCTGACTCACTAGGCTTTCCTTGAGCTCCATGAGTAGAAGGTACATCATCATGTCATTCCTCATGAGAAACCACTAGAGGGAGATCTGTCTTAGGCACACTGTCCCTGGGAGAAGGAGTCCTAGACCTCCTTGCATACACCTTGGCCTTCTCCTTCGAACTTTCAACATTTATCACTAGTGGGGCCACTTCTTCCTCCACATCCTTGGAGCTTTCCTTCTCTGATAGTTTTATGATTCTTCTCCTCTTGGGCACCGGAACATCAACCTTGGGACCTTGATTTTTAGTCCCTTTCTGCTCAGATTTCCTAGTCCTAGTCCTCTGCATGGCCTTTGGTTTTCTCTATTTTTTTGCTTCCTGGGCCTCTGTTTCTTGGACACCTTTAATTTTGATTTTGAATGGAGAATCCAACTTACCCTTTCCCTTAGGATCTTGCTCGGTATATTCCTCAGTGGTGGAGTGGGGATCCAAATCTCCCATTAGAGCATAGGTGCACTACACACCATTATTGTCCAGCTCCCACAGCTTATGCCTTAGCCACATCCTAGTAAATTTGATAACTGGATCCACTAGTTGCTTCAAATCTATCTTTTCCTCCTCTAACCAATCCACATCACCAATTGGTCTATCCTTTATGGCCTCATAGGCATGATCCTAGATCAAGTTTCCATCATCTTCCAATTGATCTGGAAATACCTTTACATTATACAACTGAACTGACTCAACTGGAAGCCAGGAGAATTTCTTCTTTTTGACCTCAAATTCATCACTGCAGTTGGCCTAGTAGTCCTCCAAATTCACCTTATGGCTATACTCTTTGCTAGCCTTCTTTTGAGCTTCTCCTATAATATCAAACCTGGACCTCTTGGAGTGGACAGATAGACCAAAGGAACTCATTTCTTCTTCTGAAGCCTGGGCGGAACCAATGGAAGGAAAAACCTCTCCAATACCCATCCTCAAGGGAAAGTCTCCACCAAATCTAGTCTTATGCTTGTCTTTCTTGATAATGGCATCAAAGTCACAGATCTGCCTAGTTACTTTCAACAATACAATGTGATCAGTGGGATACCTTGGAAGTCTGTATGGGGCCCTCTGGCAGTCATCAATCTGCATATAGTAGAAAGTTTTGAACTGAATAAACCATGCCCCATATTTCTTGATGAGTTCTTTGTCTTGATCTGAAATCTTGACATGCTCTGCTTCTTGAAGCATTCTAGTGATATACATGGTAAATGCATCATTTTACCTCCTATAGTTTGAACCTCCCAAGTGCAACTGAGGGAAAACCTCATAAATAACATCCTATCTGAAAATTCTCTTTGTATCCAATCCTTTGTAGGGATGGAATCTTGCAAGTGCATAGACTAGATATGAAGTCATTGTGAAAGTCTTGGTCTATAACACATTAAATAACTGTTCATGGAGTACTACACTAATGACCCCTGCCCAATGGTAATTAATCTTCTCTTGCTCCATCCTCACAATCACATGGCACATCCAATTCTCAAACGTACCAGCATTCCTCAATCCAACCACCCTACTGAGAAGAGTGATGGCATCATAATATTCCTTCTTGAGATTTATCCTGAATAGCTGCTTGGGTAATTTAGAATAGTGTGACTTAGGCTTCTCCAGCCAAGAATTGATAAATTATTGTGACCTCACAGTCTGCTCATCGTAGAACTCCTGAGCTACCTTTATGCTGAATCCCACCACATGAGACCGGTCTAGCATATCAAATGTTTGGGAAATGGAAACAAGGTTGAGATTTTCCACAACCCTCCCCTGAGGACCAATTATTCTTTGTGTGTCCTAATCATAGTGCCTGGCACACTCAAGGACTAGCTCATAACACTACACCGCAGAAGGGAAACTAGCAACATGTGACAATCCTGATTCCATCATCCTTCTAGCCACCAAAGGAGAATCCTTAGCCACCATTCTTTCTTTAAACTCTTCATAATCCCATGATCCAACATTTGTATCAGTCACCTCTGACCAAAATGAAGTGATTTTTCTCTCAGGGATTCTGCTCTTAATTTCCATTTTAATCCTCTCTGCATCAGACATTGAGGACCCAGCTGCTGCCTTGCTAGATTCAGCCTGCACTCAACATGGAAATCATAATAAAAAACTATAGGAAAGGAAAGGTTAATCCATCAAAACACCATTAGAATGAATCTCATACAACTAGGGTGTTATTATAATTCATATGAGATGACCACAACAAATTTTGGGTTTCAAGACCATCCGCAGAATCTGAGCCAGAGAGGAATTTCGGGAAATTCCAGACTAATCGAATTCCAACGAAATAACCAGGAAACACCTACTTAACCATTAAACCTGATCATGATCAATCAATAAATTACATGGGAAATCCAAATATGACATGAAATAATCATTAAATGCATCACAAATCATAAACAAATCCAATTATCTCATGTTCCTTCATATTTCATCAGATTTCAGGAAAATCCGTGAGGGATGGATTTCTGCGAAGAATGAGCCAGAGAGGAGACTTCGGAAAATTAGAGAGACACTAGATTTCAGAGAAATCCAAACCCGACGGAAATCCACAGATAAGGAAAAACTTTGAACCAATCGGTGCAAAAGCAATGCAGATTCCAGGAATGAAGCTCTCAGCAAGAGTCAGTCATCTCAATGAGAAGTCTTGGTGACTTTCGGGAGGTCATGCCGAATGATATCATCGGAAGAGGTTTCACCAAGACCTAGTGCTTTCGGTGTAACGTCTCACTAACTGGCGATATAGCAAATATATCGATATGACCAAAGGGTAGTCAGGGTAAGGTCCTGTGAATCCTTTTGTCTCACCAACTTTCGGGGTCCAAGAAAACACTTCGGCCAGACTAAAGTTTTTTGATATGAGGTCTCAGTGAAGTTGTGATGTCTCGGCGATAGGTTTTGAATTCGGCAAGAGGTCTTGCTGACTGCGTAATGTTTCACCGAAATGAAGATCCAAGCTTGCCCAAAAAGGAAGGTTTCACCATGAGGTCTTGCCGACCGCTGGTAGTCTTGCCAAAAGCGAAGGTCTCAGCAGGAATTTTGAGCTCACCGAAAGGTCTCACCAAAGGATAGATGTCTCAGCGAAGCAAATGAATATCAGTATAACTAATGGAGCCTGCTATGACCTCTTGTCGACTAGGGCTTGTCTTGCTAATGGCGTATAAGGAAATACATGTCGATGAGAGACTTTCTTTTGGGGTGAGGTCTCGACGATCAAATATGAACTTAGGAAGGCTTCTTGGCAAAATATAGGGTGATTGATATGACATATCCCCAACTTTGAAGGGTCACAGTGAAGAAAATTCGGAAGGGACGGATAGTCACGATTTAACCCAAACACCAAATCAATCATGAATTTTAAAATGTTTAACTCAAGACAAGTCGGGGATGGACCTTTCATAGATTTTCTTTACATTCTAGGTCAATTTTAAGATGAAATAACCTGACATGGCACTGCCCTAGGTTTGAAACCCTATTCATCCACCATTAGCACACAAGCAAGCTCAGAATTTAGTTGTTTCAACTGTTAAGTCATTACTAGGGTTTACTAATTACTCTCAAGAAAGATTCATCAAAATGCAGATAGGAAAATGAGCTCAAAACTCACCTAAGAGATGACAAATAATGTAATACCGAACAAACCTAGTATGAAATGATCAAATACGTAGGAATTAGAATCCCACAAGCTCTCATAACATCAACGTGCCATTCATAATTCCCAATCAAAGGTAGGGTAATAAAAACATACCATTATAATGTGAAAATCGATCTCAGAAGTACCAAATGCGAAGCCCAATGGTGTCCACAAAGAACAGATATAGGAATGCACAACAAAATCGCCACTTAAATTCATAATTCAAGCCCAAATGTCCCAAAACGAAGTCAATGAATCACAGGAAAGCACTCCATAGCTCAGACGATGGAAAATAGTAAGCATGATGGCACAAAAGATCCCAGAAACCAAGTTAAATACATCCTTCAAAGCATGCACGAATCCATTAATGCAATCGATAGGACAATCAGAAAACCCGGAGAGCTGACGACAAGGTGGAATTTGGGAAAATCCAACCCACGTGGAAATCCGCGAATACCAAAAATCCCCAAACAACAAGGTCTAGCCAGAGTCCAAGCGGGATCTGGGAAAATCCATCCAGGGAGGAAAATCCCGAATCAAGGTAAAAACCCGAACTTAACCAAAAATTAGAGATTTTTAATAAATAACCTGGGGAAACACTTAGGAAACCAAAAATAAACATTTAAGCACATGCCAAGATAAGACAAAACCTCAAAAATAAAGGGCCAAAAAACAAAACCGAAGTGAGAGAGGGTCCTTGCTTTTAGTGGGGCGTGTGTGCAAAAACTGCACAAACCTGATTGTAGAGAAGAAGATGAAGTTGTTGAAGAACAAGATGTGTAAAATGAAGAAGAATAAGCTACGAAAAATGTTCCTAAAACCCCTATGAATTTGCAAAAGAATCATTCATAAGATAAAATTATTAGAGACAAGAGGATGGGTGTATTGACAAGAAGCAAAGCTGCTAAAGTTGAGGTAAATTATTGCTTACTTTATGAAGTTGAGCCTAAGAAAGTAAGTGATGCATGCAAAGATGAACATTGGGTGAAAGAAATGCAAGAAGAACTTATGCAAATTAAGAAAAATGAAACTTGGGAATTGGTTCCTAGACTAGCAAACAAGAAAATAATTGGAAGTAAGTGGGTTTTCATAAACAAACTAAATGAGAATGGAGAAGTGGTAAGAAAAAAAGAAAGGCTTGTGTGTAAGGGCTACTAACAAGTGGAGGTATTGATTTCCAGGAGACATTTTCTCCGATGGCTAGAATGGAAGCTATCAAAATGTTTTTGGCATTTTATGCTCATATGGACATTAAAGTTTACTAGATGGATTTGAAGCCTGCAATTCTAAATGGTGAGTTAGAAAAAGTTTACATGGAACAACTAGAGGGATTATAGCTATCAAATCAACTAGATATGGTCTACATATTGAAAAAGGATTTATATGCTTTAAAGCAAGCTCCCAGAGCTTGGTATGCAAGTTTGGACAAATATTTGATTCAATAAGATTTTAGCAAAGGTACTGCAAATAGCAATTTATATTTCAAAATTGAAGATGACAAAATCTTGATAGTAGTTGTGTATGTGGATGACATTATTTTTGAAGGATATGAAACAATGTGTAAGATTTTTTCTGAAGAAATGCAAAAAGACTTTGAGATGTCTATGTTTGGTGAGATTAATTTCTACCTTGGACTACAAATCAATCAAACAAACAAAGGGATTTTTATTTCACAATCAAAGTATGCAAAAGAAATGTTGAAGAAATTTAGGATGGATGGTTCCAAACCGATATGCACTCCTATGGTAACTGGCTACAAATTGAGTAAGGATAATGATTCCCCTAAGGCTAATCAAAGAAAACACAAATCAATGATTGGAGGATTGTTGTATTTAACTGATATCAGACCAGATATCATGCATGTAGTTTGTCTTATGGCTATATTTCAAGAAGATCCTAAAGAAACACATGTTGTAGTTGTCAAGAGGATATTCAAATATCTAAATGGCACTTTGTACTATGGCTTATGGTATACTAGGGATACTATTTTATACCAAGTGCTTATACAGATGTAGATTGGGAAATTTGTGCTAATGATAGAAAAAGTACAAGTGGTTGTGCATTCTTTCTTGGATGCAAATTAGTGTCATGGTTAAGCAAAAAGCAATATTCAGTTTCCTTATCCACTACAAAGTGTCAGTATATTGTTGCAGCATCTTGCTACGCACAAGTTTTGTGGATGAGACAAACATTGAAGGATATCAAAGTAATGTATGATCATCCCATCTCTATTTTCTATGATAATACAAGTGCAATTAACATTTCAATGAATCCAGTGATGCACTCAAGGACAAAGCATATATCAATCAGGTATCACTTTTGAGAGAGAAGGTTATGAAGAATGAAGTAAAGCTTGAGTATGTACCTACAAAGGATTAGATTGCTGACATATTTACTAAGGCTCTTCTTAAAGATACTTTTGAGTATCTCCAGGAGAAGTTAGGTGTTATTTCCCCTCCTTTCTTGAACTAGATGCATATGGAGATGCATTAGTCTGGCAGATCTATGGGTCTATCTTTCTTATGGACTGATGTTTGGTGGTTACCTCTCAGGGGGAGTAGGTAGTGTCAAGTTTTGTCATTTTGCAGTTGATTGGGTGTACTCCTAAGGGAGGGTATTTAGTACTGGTAATATTTTTGGTGACAAAGGGGAAAACAATGTAAAATATCTTTTTCTTTTTCTATTGATGTCAAAGGGGGAGAAAGTATCATGTGAAAAATTAAGGGAGAGAAAGAATTCTAGAAAAGGGGGAGATTGATGGCTCAAAAATGTTGTGTTTTCTTTGATGGTTTTTCACATCATGTGTTTCCATCAATGACAAAGGGGGATATTGTTGCAAGTATGACAGTTTTTTCATTCATGTCAACTAGTTGTTGTTGTTATTAACGTCAAATATGTGTGTGGTATTTGGCTCTGGGATTTACATGTTGAGGATATTGAGAAAATTGTAATAAAGAAGGTTTATAGGTTGTGAATGTATGGTTGTGAGTACATGGAGTTATCTTTATGTTGCTATGTATGGAGGTGTGTTAGAGTGAAGTAATGTGCTACAATGATGTCTCTAGTACTTGGGTTTCAAGTTCTTTTGAGAAAATTTGATCAATAGGGAAAACAATGTGATGTAGGTATTCAGTGTATGCTTTGGGATGTACTTTGTATTGCTTCGATGCTTGTGATGGCCTCTCATTCAAAAAAAAAGAGTTAGTAGGGTTGATGAGCCAGATTTCTCTTGGCCCCCACTGCCTCCTAACAAGCTCGGTCACCCAGTGAATAAACACCATTACCCTGGGGATAATGTTTTCGTACCTTAGAGAGACTGGGGAATTTTTGAAACCCCCAAAGTTTAAAATCCTCAAAGGGCTCAAAAATCCCAAGCTAGTCAATTTGGTAACCCCAATTTTGGACACTTGAATGTGACTAACCAATCAAATGGAGGATACTATCAACCTAGTGATCATTATAAGGTCGGACACCCCCATGACTGAGCTTTTGAGGTAGACTTCCAGCATCCTTATGTCAATAGGCATTAGGATCTCAACACTCAAAAACAAGGAGAACAATAGTTGCAATGCCAACAATATTCAAATGCTTAGTCAAGTTTCCCCACTTATTCCTTTGACCAACCTTCATCTGGGTATTAGAACTCTAGAAACAAAGAAAAAATGGGCATGCAATCTACTTATTTTGGCAGCTAGATGAATCTGAATAGTTCTAGCTCCAAAACTTTGAGGATTCCTAGGGGATTTTGGAAACAATCCTCGAATCCCTGGACTAACTCTCAAGGTAGACCTACAAACCCTCCTTTTCAAGAAATGGGGTTGAAGCAAGAGGTGGTCCACAATGGTGACCAGTCACAATGATTCCTCTGCATCTTGAAGCCCAATATGTTGATTGTCAGCAAAATGGTCTTTTCGTTCAAATTTGGGGTGAAGACTGTCTACTCTTTAAGATTCGCTCATGGATAAAGGAACACTGGTATGATTTCTTTGATCTAATAGTGGTGTTAGCTTCTTCATTCTTTATTTTATTTAAAAATGAAATAATTAAGAATAAGTTATTTTGAAAAGGTCCATTTTGGTGTAGAAATACATTTTTGGGTATTTTTGATTGGAAGTTCAATATGTCTTTGGAAACCCTAAAAATGTCTCCCCGTCCGGTTTTTTTTTCCATGCCTTTCTTACCGATGGAATTTTTTTATTCATCCTCTATTAAACAAATCATCTTGCACTTTAGGGATTTTCTGAAAAGTGAAATTTTAATTAATAATAGCAAACCCATCATTAGGGTTTGGAATCTAATTAAAGATTCTTCCTCCTTACCCCAAAAGGTGTGGCTCTCCACCATTAAAGGAGAATGGACTCAAACTATAAAATGGAAGAACTCTTTTTGGAAAGAGGCTAATATTATTGTTGATTCTTACATTTTTTCAAGAGTTGAGCCGATGGATTTATCTGCCACTACTGGGGCTCTAGGTGCAAACTAGGCTTCATGCAGCAATCAATCTGGCCATGTTCCTCTTTCTTCTTTGAGTAATCATGAACTTTCCATTCCAAACAAAAACATGGATACAAATCATCCTCTAGGTAGTGCCCAGTCAAGTCATTCTTCCCCCCTCCAAAGCTAAAAGTTGATCCTCAGTTGTTGGGTATGAAAAAGGCTTAGGTAGATAAATTTCATGAGACAACCCAACTCGACACCTATTGTTCTCCCTTCTCCCCACTACTCCTTCCAAAACCAATATTTCTCATTTTGAAGAACTCTTTAATGCTTTAGATGATGAATTAATGAATTTTTTAATGAAGCAATGACTAAGGCAGTAGGTCTCATTGAAGAAATAGAAGATGAAGTTCTTCAGGAGTTAGTTTCTAATTTCAAACCCCCTCCCCCCCCCCTATTACTCAATCCTCATCCAAAATAAAAATTAGCTTTTTAGATGACTTTGATTCTCCATCCACCAACCCTATCGACTTTGCTTCTCCACCTGCCAACTCTATCATTGCTCCATTTGAACCTCTTTCTTCTCCACCAATATCCCAATCTGAATCTAACTCCAAGGCTATTATCACTCCCAAAGTAAGTGTGGGTGTAAATCAAACAAGGAGAAAACAAACCTAGAAATTGCGGCTGGACTACAATCAACCCTAGAGATGAATCTTTGATCAAATTCTAAGGTGATGGGAATG
>VDFB02047397.1:51770530-51977660 GCA_007258455.2 Sequoia sempervirens
TCCTCACCATAGCTCCTCGACAATTGACAAACGAGAAAACTAGAGGCAAGAAATCATTATAGGCTCAAAGTGCAAATGAGGTAATTAGACCCCTAATTACCTATTTTTAGCTTCCAAAACCCTAATTTTTACTTAGGGAACCTTCCTAGGATAAAATTAGGAGCTTCTGGGAACATTTGAACGAGCAACAAAAGACCTATAACCTTATTTTTTTGCTATCTATGCATCTAAATTGAAATAGAATAGTTTCGTGAGCCTGACCTCAAAATTGGTATTTTTGGCCAACCTCTTGAGGGGGCAGCTAGAGTCCTATCATCATTCTATTGACTATCGGGGTATAGTGGGGAATATAACATTTTTCAATACTTGATCTAAACATCGAATCTTTGAAACAAAGAGACCAGTACTTTGTCTCAAAGAGGGGGAAAATGTAGACATGTAAAATTGGCCTAACACTTATCACACACTTTAAATGACATTTTTGCATCATTGGCATCATTATCATCAAATATCATTGCATTTCACATCAAAAGCATCAAAAACCCTAATTTCCTCTATTAATTGAATAATACGACATTATTTAATTAATTCACATTTTCATCATTTTCGATGAATAAAATAAATTTCACTTATTTAATAAAGTCCTAAAACCCTAATTTCTACTATTAATTGAATAAAATGACATTATTTAATTAATTCACCTTTTCATCAATTTCAACTATTTTAATAAATTACATTTATTTAATATAGTCCTAATCTAACTTTATTCCTCCTGATTAATTAAATAATGCCAATTATTTATTTATGTCGCTAATTCACTTTACTCCCCTAAATTGATTAAATTATTAAAACATAATAATTTAATTATGTCACTTTCCCTCCAAATTTGAATAAACAAATAAACTATTCAAAAAACATCATCAAAAATCAAATCAAACTAATGCAACTTTGTTTACAAAAGTCAAACTTGATTTACATGTTCAACTCCAAAAAGAACTAATTAACTAAATTAATTAATTAACTATCCTCACCCACTTTCCTAATTGAGTAAATTATGAACCACTAATTTCTCAATCTATTTCCTTACTAATCAATTTATTTCCTGACTGATCAATCTATTTCCCAGAACTGATCAATCTATGTTCCTGACAGATTAATCTATTCCTTAATCACACTAATTACGTAATCTATTTGCACAAATTATTCCCATTTAAATCCTCTCAACATCTTTTGACCATCGATCAAGATATTCTATTGCACAATCTAGAGCATTCAGTCAAAATCACAAATTCTATAAAAAAACCTCCTTCCTCACAAAAAGGATCAAAGAATCAACCTATTTTACATAATGAGGTACTGTTGAGATCCTAATCAACATTGACAAAGCTTCAACATATCTTTGATCAACACACACATTGTTCATCAATCTCTCACATACAACAATGGAGGTTTCACATTTATACACACAACCCAACACATCTTCGTGAATACACTCTAACATGGGATGGTAACCTTTCCTTTGTTTTTGAATTTGTTTTGATATCGTAGGATTTCATTGTTTGTTCTCAATAGCTTAGAAAGCTTCATTTCATGAGTGAAGGAATGAATCTTGATTGTTTTTTTTATTTATATTAGTTTCTATTCAATGCAATTATCTCATTTATACTTACGATTTTCCCCCTCACACAGGGATATTTGATGTATGTGAAAACCATTTTGATTTATTGCTTTATACATATGGATAGGGCATCATTTTGGAAATTTTATATAGGTTTTCAATTAATTACCCTTCTATTCATACAAACTCTTTTTCTAAGAACTAGGGTTTTCATTAATTATTTTCCCCTAATTCTGCATTTTAGTTGATAATTTAAAATATTGAGGATACTAATTTTTTAACCCTAGAATACTCTTGTAACAACTAAAATTTTACCCTTTCAATTCTATCTAGCTTAATTTCATGATGTAACTCACTTTTTCATGGAAATTAAAAATAAAAAGCATAATTTGATTAAAAAATTCAAATTTGATTTCTTTAATTAACAATAAATCATGGGAATTTTTTTTTCCTATATATTTGATTAAAATAATTGTAAACACCTTGAAATGCTTTTGCAAATTGCTTCTTTTGTCACCCTTTATTTCACTAACTCAATCTTGTTTCACAATGCTTCATTTTTTAGAAATGACCAACAAATTCATTATTTCTTCACTCCATTGATCATTGCGGTTGCATAGAGTTTCAAATTTTCTTGTTTATAATGATCTCAAAGTGTTGAATTGATTGATAAATTTTAGTTTATATCCCTGTATTAATGATAATTCATGAAAATATTAAATATATATGGTAGTAGGTGAATGCCATTAATGCTTGAGTGAGAAGCTTCCTTGAATTCCATTAATGCTCAAGCAAGAATATTTATTTAATGCTATTTGTCATTTTTTTTGGAATTGAGAACCAAATATGGACATGGATTCAATTATTTGAAATCTCCACAACCATACCCTTTTCTATTCAAATGTTTTGTAAATTTCAATTATGTTGCACTAAATACTTAAATAAATGAGCATAAGCAATCCATTATTACATTGTATGCCCATAGAACAAAACAATAAAGAAAAAAATATTTAAAATTCACAACTATAAGAGATTTGATAAATATATTAGCATGTTTCTCTTGAGTCAAGAAAAATTGGAGTTGGATAATTTTTTGAACATGTTCATGAATATAGTGACATTAAACCTCAATATGCTTGGTACACTCATGAAAAATAGGATTGAGAACAAGCTTCCACAAAATTTGATTATGAAAAAAAAAGTGGTAGAACCAGTCTTAGGAACACCCATACCTATCAAAATACAACATAACCATAGTACCACATAGATAACTCAACCTATAACTCAACATTCTACTTTTGTGGAAGAGTGGGAAATAATGGGTTTTTTTTTTCTCCCCCAAGATATCATATCAAATCCCAAAAATTAAACGAATCCTAAAGTAGACTTTTTTGTCATCCATTGAATTTTCATAGTTTGCATCCATGTATCAACATAAAGAAAATATGCATTATGCTTGTATTCTAGGCCATATGGCACTATACCACAAATGTATCTCAAAACATGCTTTATTGATTTATAATGAACAAACTTAGGTTCCTACATAAAACTAAAAAGATAGCTGACAACATAGCTGATATCAAGCTTAAAGTATAAGTTGGGTAGATGAAACTCCCAGCCAATTGATGATAAAGAGTGTCATTCACTTGAGGTGATGGAACATGAAGGGAAAGTTTCAAGCCTATCTCCATTGGTATTGATATAGGTTTAAAATCTTTCATTCTAAATTTTTGAGAAAATTATTGACATATTTCATTTGAACAACATATATTTAATTCTTCTATTTCCAAACATCAAGTCCAAGATGATAATATAGGAGCATGATATCTATAATTTTAAATGATCACTTGAGATCATTCCTTGTTATATCAACCATCTATGGATAATTCCCCATGATGTCTTTACATTGCGTTTTGGAGGTCTTATCAACATGTGCTTCATGCAATATGTGATGAAGGTTGATCAACGGTAGCGATCAACCTTGCCAAATTGAACGGTGCTCACTTGCCCATGGCGTGTGTGATGGGTCTATGTCTAACCCAGCGAGATAGTGGGTTGAGGACACATGTATTGTGGGACTAGGAAGTGGAAGGCTTGGCTAATGGAAGGTGATGTTATTAGAGACACATGGAAAGATATCACACCCTTGCTTCACATTGTTGTTGTAAAGCCAAAAGGAGTTAAGCTTTGCTCGATGAACAATTGATGACAAGAGTTAGTGGAATATGACATAAGTTGTGGACATATGGCATTTTCTTGCTAACCCATTGAAGACTCAATGGGTCCTTGGATAAGCCCTGCAGTATGGTGGGCTTGTGACACATGGACTCAAAGATAGGTAGTGTCAGGAGATTGCATCAAGAAGGATGTTCACATCACAGTTTTCTAACCTTGTGAGCTATACAAATTGGCAATGTGTGATGGAAGAAATTGGTGGGTCCCTAGTTTGTATCGATGATTGAGTGATAAGGTGGAAAAGTATCTCAGTGGATAGGTGGCAATGAATTATTGCATCACAACATTTATTCACATTGATGTTGTGAATAAACCAGTGCCAATGGAAGTAGCAATATGTGATGAGATAAGATCGATGATGATAGTTTAAATGAAGATAATCGAATGGTTGTATTTTAAATACATAAGATTAAATAAGGATCAATGGCCCATGTTCAAAATTGTAGATCACAAATGGCTAGGTCAGTATGAATGTGGGTTAGGCCTGGTAGCTTACATAGTGAACAAAATTAGTTGGTCTGACTACACCAGCTACCATTTTAATTGGGATTTGATTTATAGAGCAGATACATAGATTGAAAAGGGGATAGAGATCAAAATTTGATCTATCAAACATGAATTGCATTAAATGCATATCAGGTTTAGGGTTTTGCAAATCACCATACTTAGTAAATTCAAATGAATCAGATTTGATCTTGATGGTGAGTGGCTCAATGCATAGGTAGCTTGTTGGAGAAGATTATGAGTGAAGGAAACTCTAACATAAGTTTCTAGATGAGCTAGACAGTGCAAAGCTTGAGGCAATAATTGCAGTTCAGAGCAGTTAACAAAAAAGGAAGAAAATAAAAAAATAGTCGTAGGGTAGAGAAGTGCACAATGCAATAGTGAGTGTGAGAGAGCCAAGTTGTAGATAGAGAATGCACTAACTTTGAATGAGTGGAGCCCAAACAAAAATCAAAGATATTTATTAGGGTTAACATTCAAGAGGCAGAAAAGAAAGAGGTGTAGAGTAGAAGACTGAGGTGTAGAGAGTACAACAAAGTGTTGAGCAGTTGCAAAATAAGTTGCAACATTGAACTGTAACAAAATTGCAATATCTTGAGTTGTAAATTTAATTGGTATGTGCCATTAGATAATTGGGTAGTTGCTCAATATAGGGAGTGGGTGCTCCTAAAACTAGGGGATTGGTGTCTCCTTAGGGTGGGTTCCCTTAAACATTGTAATTGAACATTTGATTGTGAGGTTGGATTAGGACATTAGATCCTAGCAACATTTTCCATTGTGGTTTTTCCCATCTTGGGTTTTCCACGTATATTCTGTGTTGTGTGATGCTTTTTTTCATGCATGTGTTTTTGCAAATTAAACTTAAATAATTTGCTCATAAAAGTATAAAATGAATTAATTTGCATTATAAGCTAAGGGGTGAATTTTAAAAGATCTACTGATTCACCCCCTCTTAGTAGATTATTGTGTTCCAACAATTGGTATTAGAGCATAGGTTCCCTAAGAGAAGCTTAATCAGCTTAAGTAGATCTTGAATTTGTGAACACAATGGCCAGTCTAGAGGGTTCTTCTACAAACAAGGCACCTCAATTTGACAAATCAGACTATTCTTTCAAGAGCATTATGATGGATACATATTTGGGGTCTTTAGGATTTGTCGTTTGGATGTTCATTAAGAATGGATATACATCACCAGCCATTTCTCTGACTGATGTTACAGGTAAGAATAATTATAGGAACAATGAAAAAGTAAATCATACCATTCTCTATGGTTTGTCTAAATCAATTTTTGTCAAGGTTATGCATTGTTAAACTACAAATGATGTTTGGGAGAAGTTGAAAAGCATCTATGAATGAGATGATAAGGTAAAATTAGAAAAGTTGCAGATTCTCAGAGCCAAGTTTGAAATTCTTCAGATGAATGAAGAGGAAAAGATTGTAGGCTATCTACTCAAGGTTGATGAAATAGTGAACTCTGTCGGAGGTTTTAGAGAAGTTAAAGAATCAATCATTATGCAAAAATTCTTAAGATCTATTCTATCCAGATATGACTCCAAGATATCATTAATAGAAGAAGTAAGAGAATTGGATAAAATCACCTTTGATGAACTACATGGCATATTCACCACATATGAAATGAGAATGGAAAAAGGAGAGTCATCCAGAAGCAAAGCTACTTTCAAGGCTGCAAATAAAGATAAGGTGGATGCACCCAAGAAAGAAAAGGAAGTAATCTCTACATCAAAACCTGAAGAGACTGATGAGGAAGAAGCAAAAATTATTAGAAGACTAAGGAGAGGATCTGACAAGTATAAAGGTAAGTTACCCTTCAAGTGTTTTAACTGTGGTAGAATAAGTCATTTTGCTTTGAAATGTCCTTACAATAAGAATGATAACTTTGAACAAGAAGAAGATAGTAAGAAAAAGAAACCCTACTTACCTAAGAAGAAGAGTTTTGGGAAGAAGAAGAAGAATTTGTACATTCATGAGGAAAGTGATTCATCTTATGCTAGTGATAGTTCAAATGATGAAAAAGATTGTGCCCTTGTTATTTGGGAATAAGAAGAATAATTAATTTTCATAGAAAAAGACTCTAAAGAACAAAAGGATGGAAAAGTTGAAGACCTTTATGAAGAAGGTGAAGAAGAAGTAGTAATTGTCCTTGAGGGTGAGTTAATCAATGCATTGGAAGAAATTGATAATTTGAGATAACATGGTCAATTCATAAACCTTTATTGAGACATATTGGATGCTTTTGTTGTGAATCATATGCATATGTGCCAAGGGAGAAGACTTTTTTTTGGATAATATGGTTGTTAAATGTAAATTCATCAATAAAGTTATAGTGTGAAAGCACACAAGATTTGGTATCTTGTTTCAAAAAAAGGTAATTTACAGTATAAGTGTGATGTTTAAAGAAACTAATTCTCATTCTATTAACTTGTATCCTAAACAAATAGGAAGTTTAGGAGAGCTCATAAAATATTTTAATCTTTAGAAGAGGAGGAAGAACCTCCATCTTAGCAATTTTGAAGGTCTACAAGGTGCATATAATCACTAGAAATGTTTTCTCTTGATGATTGGAGAAGCATTTATGCTTTGAATACTAACATTGATGAACTAATATCTATACAAGAGATATTACACATTAATTCAAAGTCCTAGAAGATAGCCATGGATGAAGAAATGATGACACTAAAAAATAATAATATATGAGACCTAGTACCATTGCTTAAAGGATGTAAGCCTGTTGGTTGTAAACATGAGTATCTTAAAAATATTGCTATAGGTAGAAATATTCAGAAATAAAGACTGTGGTTGGTTGAAAAAAGTTATGTTGATCATAATGAGAATTTTTATCTTGTTCCAAAAATGACATCCATTAGATTATTATTATATATTATTGTATCTTATGACCTAGAGGAAAATAAAATGGATGTGAAAATGTCATTCCTTTATGATGATTTGGACAAAGCTAATATAAAATTTCTAGAACATTGTATGATTAGAGGTAAAAAATAATTTGGTTTGTAAATTGAAGATATTATTTTATGACCTAAAATAAATTCCTAGGATGTGGTATTAAAATTTTGATGTGTGTGTGTGTGTTCATTAAGTTTTGGATTTGAACATTACAAATTTGATCATCATATTTATTTTAAATTAGATGTTGATTATTTCCTAGTTACTTTTTATACTTTGATGATATGTTGTTGATCATTTCTTGGTTGTTAATTTATATGTTTATAATATGTTGTTTATTGGAAAAGGAAAATGCTTCACTTCATAATTAAATTCTTAGCTCTCAATTTTTTTTAAATGAAAATTATTAGTGTAGATAAACACATTCTGGTAATGAATATATAAATATATAAAGATAACAAAAGTCTATGACTTGGCTAGGGGTAAATATATCAATGCAAGATTGTACACCATTGTGTATTTTGGTTTATAATAGAAGAGGCATTGCCCAAGTAGTGCGATTTTTGAGTAGATATATGCCTAATCTTATAAGAGTTCATTGGGATGTAGTTAAAATAGTATTTATATATCTTTGGGGTACCTCAAACTATTCAGGTTGTTTTCTATGGTATAGGTCATCTAGGCATTCCCTAGATATTCATGGTAAGAGCATGCCTATAAAGATTTAAAATTGTATAAAAATATATTATTGAGGGGTTAATTGATGAATATGTAAGAATAACTCCTTTTGGGGTTCCCCTTGGTATAAATTATTAACATAATTTCACCATCATAGGGCTCTATATATATATATATATATCAATTTTTTTCTTTATCCTTGAGGAACCTCCCTTTATATGATTTACATTTCTCCATCTATTTTATTTCCATTTTCCTTTCCTCCATATTTTTTCAAAATTTATAACTTAGAAATTAGGACTAACATAACACTTTCCAATTTATCCACCTCATCCTCTATACTAATAATTTGAGCATCCTCTTCTTCAAGTTTCTAGAACTTCACTTCTCCATCATTTTTCTTTGTCATTTCATTCTCTCTTTAACCACTCTCTTGTTTTAACTTCTTGAAAGGTAAAAAATTCTTATCTCCATTTGATCTTGTGGATGACATATAATTTCAAGCCTAAAAAATAATGATTTCACAAAGGATACAACTTTGATACCACTTGATCCATAAATAGGGTAGATATTCATCACATTGCAATTAGAAATTTATAAAAATGAAATAACTTCAATAATCCATCTATAGATACTACATACCATCTATAAGGGTTGTAAAATAATCATAACAGTGTGTACACAAAAAGAAAAAAATAATACATCTCAACAATACAAGCTCGAATAAATGAGAAAGATGCACAATATATAACACACTAAGTTATCCTAGAGAAAAAACTAAGAAGAATTGAAAAGATCTAGCTCTAGAGAAAAAAACATTCCCTATTCCACTTTGTAAAGGTTGAGTGCATATATTTCAAATGCCATAATGGATTAAATGAGCTTCCACAACATTTCTAAAGCTTCTACTACACATGCAACTACACTCTCACCATGAATGAACTCACAAACACACTTGCTATAGTACTGAGTGGACTAAAACTGCCATTCAAATGAGAGCCAACCTATTACACTTTTTCAAAAATATTTTCTATTCATGTTAGCAACATCATAGGGAGACACCAAATCCTACTGCATAGGACTTGTAAAAACTGAGACCAACATAGGAGGCTAAGAAATAGGTGCTCTATAAGGGTCACGTCTCTCTAAGAGATAATATATAGATATATGAATGTAATAGATTTAATAAGGAAAAGGAAGGGATGAAGAAGAATATATAAAAAGAGTAGAGACTAAAACTACCTTTGTAACTAATACATGTGTGTGTTATGGATGAATGAATGTGTGTTTTCTAAATGTTATATGTGGAATACATATTGGTCTAGGGTATGTGCAGGATCATGATGGGCCAAAAAGTGGCAATATGATGGATATGTGGCTGACGACTTTTTTTTTAACCCAAAATTGATGAAATGAAAAGGGTTTTTAAAGGAGATTTCCAGCTTTCCATCAATATAAATTATGCCTTACTTTGAATTTAATAAGTAATTATTATTCATTTTCTATTCGAATTATGACTAGAGTCTTGATTGATAGGCTGATTGAAAAACATCTATAGCTTTCAAATAGTATCACATTTTTTGAATCCAAAACATGCATCACATTCTATGCTTCACATACTAGAGGACTAAAAAAAGAAAAATTGAATTTTATAAAGTTTTGACCAAGTTAAGGTGGTTAGACATACGAGTTTTTATATTTTTTAAAATTTATAATAAAAAAATATGCATCACATCAGCACACGAATCCTCTACTTTTATCTAAAATATTATAAAAAAATCTTATCATTTTATTGTGGTTAGGGTGGTCAGATAGACACCTACTTCTTATTTTTCCCTGAAATTTAAGTACTACTGCATTGAAATTTCAAATTTTCACCAAATAGATTTTTAAAAAAATAAAAAAACCTAGTAGTTTAGAAACTACATTCAATTTGCTACAGATTATTTTCTTACATATTTTTGAAATAATATAGATAACTTATTCAATTTTTTATGTCAAGTTGCCTAACTCTGATTTTTCTAAAATTTTTGCCACTTAAGGGCATGTTTTTTCCATGATGATCCTGCACATACCCTCTAGTTTTCCCTTCCGCAATCACTCTTTTCTCTCATTGTATCCTCTGGTGTATAAAAAAACTACATAATAGATATTAGGGTTCACATCTCTAAACTGTTGTTCCCTTTTTCTCTTTCCAACAATTCCTATAACCTCCATCCATGAAAAATTCAAGATCAAATGAAAAAGAGGAAATGTAAACAATGAAAATATCTACATCCTTTCCATATTTTACTCACTTTGTGATAATTTCATTAGTTTTACAAGAGGGTCAAGACACATTAGCCACGATATTCTAGATCTAACCTTAGTAACTCGATCGATCACCATGGTCTATGATTATTTTCTATGATAGAGTGATGTTTTTCCACATCATATGATGAATTTGTTGCTTGCATACACCACAAAATTATGAATTTTATTTAGTTCATTATGAGGTTTACAAATCATCCCAAAAAAATTAAGAGATGAAATCACAACCCTTTTTGTAATGTAACCCACCAAGAAGCGATGAAATCCATCTTGTAATGTCTTGTTAATTATATTCCCACAAAAATGAAACACCATGACCCTAATGGTTGAGTAAGTTTTGACCTAGTTTTTCAAATAAATCATGTTCCATGTCCATATCCTTTAAATATATGCACCTACCACTTACTTTCAAGTTATTTTTTTTTACTTTGACATGTATAATTCATAGTAGTTCACATGCAAGTTAATCTAAAGGAAAAATATAAGGGTGAAAAGTGCATCCTTAACACTTTTCTTTATTCGTTTTGGACTAAATTTAACCCTTTATCTTGAATGTCATAAGTTAGCGTCCAAATAACATATTTTTGTACAAAATATGATATCTATGCTATACCTTATAAAATTTTGAGTCCATATCACCTGGTGGTTAGGACCTAATCTTCACTTCTACTATAAATCTCACCTTATTTCAAAATTGTAGTTCCTCTTTTGATTCCTAAACTTCAAAATTTGAATATAGATATAGGTCTAAGCTAAAATACTTTCAATTAATAGTTGCTTGTTGACTCAAGCATGCAACATTTAAATAATATCACTAAATTGTTAAGTAAAAGGATAAACCCTACTTGAGTTTAAGTCAATCATTATTGACTATAGCATCATATTATTTGAGCAATAGAACATTTGAAGGAATTGTATTAACATATGATATTATAATTTGGATAAGGTAAGAATTTATATCTCCTTAGTGTGTCTTCCAAACTTGGTAAAAATCATAAAATCAATTCAAGGATATGACTAAGGTAAAAGGGTGAGTGCAAAATTATTATGGACCAAACAACTCCCTTAAGTAAAAAATAAAATACTAAAAAACAAACTTAATTTAATTCATGCAACAAATGGAATGACTTATCTACAAAATATGAAATAAGGTGATAATAAAAATTATGAGAAATATAATTTAATTTGTGGAGTACTTTCGTTTTGAATAATTACATATTAATTTGGCAAATAATATATATCTCAAAGATGTACTACTAAATTTTTTAGAAAAAAAAAAGAATTAGGTGTGTTTTTTTTACCAACCTAATTAGATTAAAAAAGATTAATTTTTATCAAATCTTGTATACAAGTAAATGACAATATACATATGCGATTCATATCTTTGTGAAATATTTATAAAATAAATAATTTTTTTAATGTGACATTTTAGAAACTATATATATATATGCACAAAGCATAACTTGGTCAAAGAATATGAAATTCATTTAAAAAATATATTCAATAAAACCTATAATATGACAACTTTTGTATTTAAAAGTAATTCACAATTTGAAAGTTAAAAGTATTTATATTTAGATATAAACTTAATTTTTGTATAAAATAAATAATAATTATGTATTAAAATTGTAATGTGGGTTTGATTACATTTATACAATCTAGAGAGTTTTATCTATGAACCCTTTTTATTTTATTAAATTTAGTTAAATATTATCAATTTTGAGGGTAATATCGTGATTTTTTTAAGGATTAAGTGTATGATTTTGTGAGCTTTAGATAAGATTTGGACCTCCTATTTGTTTAAATCCAAGGTAATCCAAGACGTTTGTGGAGGGAGTTGAAATTTGAGTTAGAAATATTAGTAGTTTTTCATCTAGCAAGTATTTGACCCCTTATGATCTTACACTCACCCAAAAGATGAGAAGTAAATCACCTTCCTCTCATAGTACAACAAATTCTAACTATGCTTATAAGCATTGCCATTTCTGAAAAGTAGAGACAAACACATTTTAAGAAACCCAAAGTTTGGAGGTCAAGATTTCAACAAAAGTTTATAATTGATCAAAACTAGACATGCAAGGATAATTTCTACAATTAGAAAATTTAAGTCACCTTGAAGATTTGTTATCTCATATTTAATAATAAAATTCATAATTATCTCAGTGAAATGCAAAATTACAATAAAATATTTTCGTATCACAAAAATTAAATACCTTAATCATCTTTATCTATTTTATAAATATATTTATATAATATATTCACCTCCTAATATCCATTTATTAATATAATTATGGATATTTTTCATAGTTGTAGGAGGCTTGTACTTGTACGGGTATGAGAGACTAATAGTGGTACCAGTATGTCAAGTTTTGAAAAATAGGAGACGGTGGTACTTGAAGACATATTAGTTTTAATATAACTTAATAATTTATAAATATGCCACATTAAAACTGAAAATATCAAGACATCGAACTTTCAAAATAAGAACATTGGTAAAGTTTAACAGTTTAAACACACAAATGCTAAGAGTCAAAGAATTCATACTACATATTTGATATTACACATTGAAATTTAGAAATGCTAATTTGTTTTTCTCTTTACATTCGAAAACTTGTAAAATATAAGATTTTTTTTGTTTTTTAAATGAAAAATTAAGAAGATGTTGTGTCCCCAATTTCGAGGGAAGGTGTCCTGGTACCCGAGACGTGTCCTAAGAATCGGAGGTGCAACTATGATATTTTCATAGTTATAAAAAATTTACCTTTATAGAAAACTAACCTAATTTAAAAAAAAGTGTTATTAAAGAAGCTACTTTATTTCTTTTGAAAGTGAAAACATACTTATAAATATCAAACATTAATGAAGCTCTAGCAGCTAATACAAACTAGGAACACACGTTCTCCCTTGGTCCCATGCACTGCATATAACGTACAAGATGTTGGTATCGTGCAATACATGGATACTGTAGTGCTGGACAAGACTCTCAGATTATTGTCTATCAATGGATAAGTTACACAGAGTCCAAACTGCAGAATACACATACATAACTTACTTTGTCATAGGCCCAGAAGGAGATAATAGAGTACGGTTATTGGTAATGCAATCAGCATTCCAAATATCACCCTGTAGTCAGAAATAAGTAATGAAGAGTGATCAGTGACTGACTTCACATTTCTTAAATTTTAATAACATGGGTAAATATGTGATAAACTTACGCTGTGCTTAGAATTTCAGGATGTACGTTGTACTCTTTGGCAAAAACAAATGGAACTATGCCTTGAGGAAGGGCAGCCTGTAATAGAACATCATAGAAAAAAGATTTTCCATTAAAATCCATGACTTGTTACAAATCTTATGAACATTTTTGAGATCTTCAGAGATTAGTATCTTCTAAAATTGGTTTTGTTGAAAGTACCTGAACAATGGCCACTTGCAGCAGTTTGCCTCTGAGTCCAATGGGAATGGATGCAGCTGCCATTACAGCAGGACCAGTTAGAAATCTAACGGCCATTGCAAAGGCTGCAACTGATTTCCCACAGGCTATGATTCGGGGTTGAAGTGCCATGAACAATCCTGTTTGTCAGCAGCCATGCCGGTCGGAATGTTTTTAGTCTTATAGTATAGATTGTGAAGTTTATCTGTATGCCACTCAGGAAATTATGAAACATAAAACTTTATCAGAGTTACAAGGAGAGGCCTAGAGAGGCCTCATCAAGAATCCTTACCCAAGCTAAACATGGCCATGCCCAGACCGGCATCAGATAAAATGGCAATTGAACCGTAGACCAATTTTGGCATTTTGATATTCCACCTTCAATCAATATCCATCACAAATAACACTTTGATGCAGAAAACAAAAGAGATTTTTATCTGAAAACTTTCATTTCAAACTGATAATGATTTGATTCCAGGAAGCAGTGAAAGAAAAATGGTAATTATATAGATAAGTTTTGAGATAGTAGATATGATTATTTAGTATATTTTTGGGTATTTATGTAATGTATGAGAGTCTTTGGTTTTAACTGCGTATATTTTTCAATGATGTTTCGGATCATAGTCTGTTTGATGATGGATCACTAAATATAATCCGATTCGTCGATTGAAACATATACATAATTAAAATAAAAAACTATCATACACTACTTCATAGATTGTGAAAAACTTATGCTAATTAATAATTATGTTTATTTTCTAACTCAAACTTTCAGATTTATGTGAATGACTGACAATATTATTCCCAAAAAAAATATTACAATGGAAGGGGGGACCAAATTGGTGAAAGTATAAGGAATTAGAGAGTACCTGTAAGCCACAAGTGACCATATTAAACCTAATATACAAGCATAGGTGTTGGGATTTCTTATGAGTTTTCTCCACACCATGATAAAAATAAGCCTGGTCATCACTCTTGCAGGTGGCAATTTTACTGCAGTTTTGCCTGCTTCCATCTGCTTTTTCCCCTGCTCGTCTAGAGAAACACTAGAACCCAATTTAGAATTGGGGCTCGCCATTTCTACATCGTCTCCACCTTGTGAAATAATACCCTTCTTTCCTGGACTGGAAGCAAATTCTTGATATGATCCAGTGGGCTCCTGTACCATGCCTGTTGATCCACCAAAGGAACCTCTTAAACAATTTAAATTTAAAGGAAGAGGGAAAAAAAAAAGAGTTTTCAATGTTTTTAGCTGTAACCACGGTTTTCACATTGTAGACTAGCTTTATATAAAGATACTTATTCCAAGATGAAAAAATCCTTATACACCTATGGAATTGAAGTTACAGGTACAATGTATTTATAGACAACATTCTTCTGCTTTATGTGGGACTTTCTCAAACTACACGTGCTTTAGCTCTCTAATAAAAAATTTCTTACTTTTTTCAATATTCTAGAACTTTTCTTTAAGGGATAATTTTCAATCTCACTTTTAATCTTGAAAACATAAAACAGAGAAATTTGAAAGTAGGAGGATCCCACACAGGAATTTGAAGGTCAGTAGCGTGTTTTACTTTTTCATCCAACTGTTTATATAACAATTTGGTTTACTAGTAAAAAGAAAAATTTGTTGCAGAAGAATGTAGCAATTTAAAATAATATTTTAGTTAAAATTGCTTCTAGTGATTTAGAGGTAGCAAGAAGCATCAACAGTCTAGTGATCAGTAATTTTGGGAGTTTATTTAGAAAAGTAGCATGGAGAATCAGTAATCTAGTGACCAGCTCCTAGTAATTTTAGAAGTTTATTTGAAAATGGATTATTATAACTCCTTATCTGTGATCTGAGCTGCCCTCTACTTGACACAATTTGTAAAATAGATCTTAAATCTATTATTATTGTCTGTGTCTGTCAACAATTCAACCATCCATTCTACATCTAAAGATCAGTTTTAAAAATAAATTTTAAATTAAAATATTTTTATCAAAAACTTAAATTAAAAATTGATTAAACATTCCTTTTATAAAAACCATTTAAAATTTTTCACTCTTAAACCATCATAAAATTAATTGGAATGGCTGTCAAATTCCAGGCCTGATCACATTCCTTCCATACTTTTTAAAATATTATGCACTAATGTGTTAATATATAGCACTACTTTACCCAAAAAAAAACAGAATAAGAACAGTCTTATTATAATCTTCTGTACTTTGAGTGTTAATATATAGCACTACTTTACAAAAAAAAAAAACAGAAAAAAACAGTCTTATTATAACCTTCTGTGCTGACAGAACCTTAATTTGTTAAATGCAAATTGCAAATTCAAAAGAGGAATCAAGCCAAATATGTGATTTAAACACTATAAAATTCTAACTTTACCTTTGCTCTCATTGAAATGATGCTCTAAAGTTTCGGCTTTAGGATCATTTCTAGGACTGTTGTCTCCAGCTTCTTCAAGCTGGTTTGCTTCGGATATGGGTGAAGGACCGCAGCTCCTACCAAACAGATGCACTTCCTTGTTAGCCTCGTTGAGATTTTGATTCACTGATGGATTGATTTCATCCGTTTTAGCCGTCTTGCTATCATCTGGGGACAAAATTCCAGGGTTTGGAGAAGGATATGACTCTGTTATACCAGTTATGCTTCTTCCCAAGCTTTTCTGCGGCCTAAGCCGGGACGGAGGCATGGAGATAGAATTATATTGATGAGGCCCAAAGCGCCCGTAGTTTGATCCCTTGGATGCTTCCTCCTCGAAGTTAGAATTTCTGGGCGTGAGTCCTCTGGAAGAATTCAAAGAATACATATCTGCAGACTGATAATTTGAATGCCTGGGACTGAGATTAGTAGCTCCTCTGTGACTTCCAGAGAACGTGGAGTAGAAATCATGATTGAAACTGGAGCCTCTCGGGGTAGGATTGCAGGAGGACTGAAGAGAATAGATCTCTGCTCCTGTCAGATTCGAAGGCCTGGGAGTGAGAGAAGGAACAGACCCAAACCCCTGTGATCTGTAACCAAAACGAAATACCATTCAAAGAATTTAGATGACTGCAAAATTTGATTTGTGGAGCTTATGAAAGCACATTCAAGAACTATTGGCTACCAATTCTATAGAAGGCAGTGTTGTTAGTTTATAAAAGCTGTTTCCATGAGATCAAACTAAAATTTATCACATCAACTGAGTAAACAAACCAGACTAGACAAGGTGACTGGTGAATTGGTTGGCAGAGCTCTTGAAAGTACATTCAATAACTATTGCCTAACAATTTTAAGGAAGGTAGCGTTGTTAGTTTCTTAAACCTGTTTCTTCGGGATCAACTAAATTTATTACACCAGAAGAGCAAACAAACCGAATTAGTTGAGATGCTGCTGATTTGATTTGTAGAGCTTACGAAACTGAATTTAAGAACTATTGGTTAACAAGTATATGGAAGGTATTAATGTTAGTTTATGAAATCCATTTCTATGAGATCAATTGAAACTATCACAGTAAAAGAGCAAAGAAACAAAATTTGTTAAAAGTAAATAGTTTGTGATTTATGATTTTGGATAACAAATGACTTTTTAATCTTATTAAATCAAGCAAGATTTATCATATAC
Source organism: Sequoia sempervirens (assembly GCA_007258455.2). Lineage (NCBI taxonomy): Eukaryota > Viridiplantae > Streptophyta > Pinopsida > Cupressales > Cupressaceae > Sequoia > Sequoia sempervirens. The sequence continues at coordinate 51,787,826 of VDFB02047397.1, forward strand.
CTGGATCTGCTGACAGTTACGCGAAGCTTCCCATTTCCCCTTACCTCCGCAAAAGTCTGCAGAGGCTCTCTTCCATGCAAAGAAACAATGTCAGAGTCCACCTTTAACGAAGTAATTTCAGCACCAGATTCAGGAAACTGCTCCATTATGAGTATTTTAGCTCCTCTGTACTCAAACAACACCATCATGAGGGTGTACCAGATAACGCTCTGCAAAACCACTACCTGCACCATTAAGCTACCAGAGAAATTCCCATACATGCCCTTGAGCAGAGGAATCCCCATCACCAGCGTATTCGGCAGTGTAGACAGGGCAAACAAAGTAATCATCCATTCCAAGCTCCCCCTCTTTGAAAACCGTGTCCAAATGCCCAACACCAACAATACAATACCCTTCTGCAAAGAATCTGCAGCAATGAATCTGTAATTCATGGCATATATATTGTTAGTGGAGATAAAATGAAAAGACAGCAGGGGGACTGCAAAAATGGCCACAAAACGGTTAATTCCAGAGCACTGATCAGGACTGAAAATCTTCCACCATTTGACAGAGCCGTATGCCAGAATCATCGCTACATACAGGGGTACCACTGCGGTTAGCACACTGTACAAGTCCTTAGCAGTAATCATCTTTCTATCTTTGAAAGGAGACAAGAAACCAAATTTTCAAACAGATCACTCAGTATTTAACTCCACATTGCGCAACCTCAACTGTTTCCTGGAAACTAACCTGCTACATTCTTGCCTTGCTACACAAGAAAGCTACTTATACTTTTTCTTTGTTCCAGAACAGAATCGGTAACTATCATTTTCAGATGGGCATTTCTATAACAGACAAGAACTCTGATCTTCAAGACTGCTTTACTTCCCCTGCCCCAATAAACTTAAACCGCCCAAACTGTAGAGACAGAATCAGCAGAAATGAATATATAGACAAGTATTGAATAGAAATAGCATCTTCACTGCTGTCAGTGGGTTGTGATGTGAGGAGGCGTTGACGAAAGCAAGAACAAACGTAGACACTTTCTATGTAGAGACAGATATCCTATAGGCCTATATTTGCACAGCATGTCAAAAAGGGAAATTCAGCACAATGTCTGGTAAGAAGTACGTGCTACGCAATTGACCAGAAAATCATTTTGACAGAGAATTTGAGGCCCCATTGTGGGCCTTTGTCCTTTCGTACAAGCTTTTATTACACCTGCATGTTACTAAAAAGAAATAAGCACTACCAACCCCACAGTAAACTACGCCTACCCATTAGAATCCAAGATTCACTGATGGTTATCTCCAGATTATCTGCATACCAACTTCTTTCAATTGAAATTACAGTCGAGTTAGCAGCAAGAATACATTAGATCTTTATAACAGAACGAAGTAATGTAGAAAATTATTTTTGTACTAGGAAACTTTCATGGGTTACAAAGAAAGTTTAGTATAGAATGGCGTATTTAAAAGAATGGAGCAGAAATATAAATAAAAAATAATAATAAGAAGTGATGATTTGTAGATCATACACAACATCTATATATGTGTGTGGAAAGGTTTATTTTCTATATATTCTAAGGGGGAAACTGTTTAATTGTAGAAGAGTAAACTGAAATAATATATAATTGTTGATTAATAAAATATAATAAAAGAATAATATTTGACATGTACAATCAATGAGCATTATTTTTTCTCTCTTTCATAATGATCATTGGGAAGAATTTGAAGCAAATCTTCATAGAAAATTACACAAGAATAAATTGAAATTACATGTAATTGTTTATTAATTGTTGATTAACCAAAAAATAACAAAAGAACATGTAAAACACCCAATCAATGAGCATTATTCTTTCATCCCCCCCTTAATAATCATTGGGAAGAACTTGAAACATATCTTGAAGTTTTTGAAACCTATCATGAGCTAAGAGCTTCACGAATACAACTATTATTTGATCCTCTATAGAGTAGTATACAATTTCAACTAGTCCTTGTTGAACCAACTCTCGGATGCAGTGATTTTGAATCTCTATATGCTTAGTCTTGCTATGAAATATTGGAATCTTCATCATATGTATAGTACTTTGGTTGTCACAATAGAAAAAAATAGGTTGATTTGTATTTATTGCATAGCATCTAACAATCTTCAAATCCATATTGCAAGACAAGTTGCAAAAGTGATAGCTTTGTATTCTACCTCTACCATAGATTCAAGTGATAAAATAGGTTGTTTGTTGGAATTTCAAGAAAATAATATAGAATCAAAATTGATAGCATATATCTAAAAGTGGACATTTAATCATCTATACAACCTACCTTTAATTTGAATTGGTATATCTGACTAATCTATTATCCTCTAAATGTAAAATTTGGAGACCATAACTCAATGTTTTAATATAGCCAAGAATCCTCTTAGCTATGCTCCAATGTGTCTCCTTAAGCTTCTGACATGAATCTAGATACCAAACTCATTGCATATGGGATGTTTGGTTGGGTAGTAATTAGTAGGTCAAGTTGGCAATCAATTATCTATATAAATTGAGGTTCATTGAATCTAATTTATCTTAATTTGACAACTTAAATCTAACTTCAATAGATGTCACAACTAGTTTGCAACCTTTCATCTAAAATCTCTATAGGAATGTATGGTCAAAAATTGAATACCTTGCAATGTTAACACTACATATTAGATCCTTATTTTATTGTCCATTCCCTATAGCATGTTCTAGGATCATTGTAACTTAGCCTTAGGCTTTCACCTACTCCTACTGCTAGTATTGTGTTGTTTTTGTATGTTCAACACTATTCTATGTGTTTCCATGTGTTTCCTATATTTTTGTTATATTTTGTTGACATCTTTTAAATTCTTTGAGCACACTGTACTTGGATGTTATTGTGGGTGCACAAACATCAATGCAAGAGTGCTAGCATCCTCCAACTATAAAGTCATACACCATCTATATTCTGAGTTGCAAGTAACCTTTCAACTTCCAAATGCTCCTTTGTAATTGTTGTATGTCTAATGCAGGAAGTCTAATAATCACCTTTATAAATTTCTAATGACTATTGGTCTTCCCTGTAGCATCCCTTGCCAATTTGAATGGAAATTTTCAATTTGTGTTGTTTGACATTTTGTCATACACTTTGCATGTTGTAATGTTCCTTTCTGGGATTAGAAATTTTTTGATTGATAGACCCAATTGAGAGATATGGGGTGATCCCACAATAGTGGTTTACAATTTTTGGCCAAACTAGACACTCAAATAATATTTTTAACTAAATCTTCACTTTCGAGCACCTATAGCAGCTAAACCGTGAGGAATTTGAAGATGATGCAAACTAGAGTTTGGTGACATTTTGTCTATAGATTCTAAATATATTTTTTTCAAAATTTTTTGGATCAGATTGCACTTCTTTTTCCATCTCCCTCGAAAACTAGTTTTTTTTCGGAAAACAACATTTTTAAAAAGTGACGGTCACCGTATAATGCATAACTTTTTTTCCATGAAGGATAAAATTCTAATTATTTCGAATTTAGATTTGTAACTCCGATATCTAGTGCTTCCACTTGGTTAGATAGTTTTTATTGGATATTTTTTCTTTAATCAAGTTTCAAAGTCAAACCAATTACAATTCAGACATAGCGCGACCGTATAATGTGTAACTTTTTTTGTATGTATTGAAATTTAATTAAATTTTTTTGTTGGATCAAGGACTTCAATACCTGGTGCACTCATATTTTTCAAAAAAAAAATTGACAATCTTCTATTTTTCCACATGTGCAGAAAAAAGAGTTTGATTTTTAGTGAAAAACCTACATTCACAAGAAATACAAAATAAATATAATAATAAAATTAAATTTATTTAAAATTATACTTTTTGGGAAGCTTATAATAAGGACTACATACTTAAAAAAATTAAATTGAATGAATTCATTTGATCCCCCAAAAGGTAAATCAAAAGTTGTTTTTTTATCAACATTTTGATAGGTGTAAAGGAGACTCCATTATAGGTATGGTTTAAAACTGGCAGGGTTATATCCAAGGGGGTTTGATCTAAGGTAGTTTGATCAAACCCTCTTCAATTGGAATGCTTTAAATGAAACTTTTAAATGCTTAAATCATTATATTTTCTAAAAATATGTGATTTCAACAAAAATCAGAATCTCTCAGAAATTGTAAACCGGCTTTGTGGGATCACCCTATGGTATTTACTAAACTTGCACAGTAGCAATGACTTATAAATGATTACATTCAAGTACATGAAAGCATGACATTGATAAGAAAATCCTACAATAATTCTTGAAATAAATATGAATGTTTGGTTGACACGCCAATGTTCAAAAATTTATATCAGAATGTTGCAAGTTCAAAAAATCTCTTAGAAAGTGAGAACATGAACCTAGCTAGAAATGATTGAATAACATACCATCTTAAGAACATTTTGGGTGTCTCAATGATCATATACAAGGCTGCCATGAACTCTCCAAACAGTAAATAACTTCAAGATTCATTTCAGACTTTTACATTTACTTTTGAGATGATATTACAAACCTCTCTTTCAACATGCACACTTAGTAAATTAACAACAGTCCCTTACATAAATCCTGAGTATGTATAATAGCTAGAGGTACAATTCTAATCACTCAAAAATATAATAACAACAACATGAAGTTTCAGACTTAACACAACACTTTCTGAGTTGTTCATGCATTTATACAATTAGATTTCCACTTACAAGTGACTCAAAAATGCATAGAAGTACATGGACTGATAGTCAACCGAGGATTAAGAGATGGAATGATATCTTTCAGACCTGAAATAGCTTGCTAAAACTGGGAATTGCTAGTCATGACACTGTTCACGTCACTATTTTCAGTACTATAGTGTCTTTGTAGCAGTAGGTTAAATTTCAATTTGAACCCTCTTCCTAAATCTAAACAATGATCTCAAATTCATCCTTTAGAATCCCTCGCAATAAAATGCAATAATAAATCAATTATTGCATTATTTAGAAACCCTTAATTGCAATAATAAGTCAACTACTATAATAATTCAGAAACCCTTATTCAGAATTGCAATAATACATCAGCTATTGCAATTATTCAAACTCTTGCAATAATAAACCAACTATTGCAATAATTCAGAAACATGCAATAATACATCAACTATTGCATAAATTACTTAGCTTCTTAGACAAGCAGATTTGCAACTCCAGCCTTCAGAATTATCTCCATTAAGCACCAATGTGTTTCTTGGCTAAAAACACCATTAAATCTCATGACTGTATATTGCAACAGCAAAGAAATTGTAATCCAAGAGGGATTTCATCCTCAAAGCCCCTGAAAAGCCAATCTCTCAATAAGACTGAAATTCATTAACAATTTTCTCCCAACCAAGCCCCCTCAAATGAGCTCTCAACTCCCCTTTATATAGAACTCCTTGGTCTTCTACAAAGACCCAAGAAGAGTGTTCAACAAGCTTTCAGAAGAATATTTTAAGATTCCTTGATGTGACTCCTTGATGTGATCCCTTGATGTGACATCTTGATGTGACCCCTTGATGTGACTCTCTAATACTCAAGTCACTTTTTGAAGATATATTAATAAAGTGACTTTATTAATTTATCATTAAAGTATGTCACTTTTTAACCTTTTAATATAATTATTTAATATTACCCTTTTGACTTTAAACTTTTTGCCTAGTAACATTAAATAATTAAAATAATGATTATTCCTTAAGAGGGTCAGAAAATGGGGAGATTACATTCCCTCTCATGCTTCCAACATTCATTCCCATTCCTTCATGAACTCTATGATACCATGCAGCTCTATGATACCTCATGCAAGCTTGAGCTCTCTAAGATAGTTGAAAATTCTCTTTTGGCTCTTGATAATATGTTGCAATGTTGTAAACTTCTATTACACTTTCTTAGCCTTATGAGCATCCTTAAGCATTGTGAATGTAAGGTCCATAAGTCTTGTGCTTTTCTCTTTGCATTTTTTTGGGGGTATTGGAGTTATATAATGCTATGTTGAATTATTTTGTATCGTGAATTGGTGATTGTTTATGGATACAAATGTTCTATTTTTGGATATTCAATATATATTTATTTGTATAAATATTTCTATAAATGTGTGTATGTTTATATTTATTGGTGTTTTAGCTTCACTATTTTCATTTAAATGATATTTTGGGTGGGTAGACCTAGTTCCTTTAATATTGTTTAAATGGTTAATGACATGAGATATACTGCTTGAGTAAATGTGTGATGGCATTCTTCCTTGATATGTGCAATAGATTTAATAAATCACTTTAATATTTAGTCACACTATTAAATATTATAAAAAAATGAATTAGTTAATTTTTTTTTTTCTGAATAAAAGTGGCAGTACCACCAAAAAATTTATTGAAATAAAACAAAGCAAGATTACATGTGTTGTAGAAGAGTAGAAACAACAGAGGACTACTTAAGGAAGCAATTTACCACAAGATACAACATATCCCACCTAGAGGGAGAAAGATGGGATGTAGTTAACAACAAAATATTGCAATCTGAGATACAATAACTTGAAATTCCACATAACCAATGAAGCCCTAAGAGAAGTCTGGAAGGGCAATAAAACCAAAATTTTCCAAGTTGAAGAGTAAACCCCTTGAATGTGTAGTTGGTATTCAAGATAGAAAAGACAGTCGTGTGTTCGAAGTCATAATGAAGGTAAGATTCAAAGCAAGAAGAACCACTTTCAAGCAAACACCCAAAAGAGCTAGACACCGGGAGGCCTGCAAGATTAAACAAAACTAGAGAAGCTGCCAAAACTCTAAAGAGTGAGTAATCACTGCAGAATGAGAAACCTTTTCCATGTGCGGGTAAGTGCAAAAATATGGGTCCCAAAAAGGGAGCTTAAGTGGCCACTTTTTTTTTCTGAAATCAGGAAATACTGACCTTGGACATGAAATTGAGGATAGTTACACTCAAAAATTTTGAGATGGAACAAAAACAAGGATCGAAGTTCTCTGAGTCTACTTTCTAAAATACTAATTTATTTTTAAAATGGTTGAGATTAAAGGGTTCAAAAGAGGGACGTACAAAAATTGGTGTTGTTTTTGTCAGAAAAACATAACATAGCAACTCTTGTACGTCCCTATCATGGTGAACTATTTTTAGTATTATTAAAATCCCTCTAGTGAGAAATTAGCTAATAGTATGTAGTTGATGCACAATTTTTTTGATAATTTTTTAATGAATATTTGATTTTTTACTAATTTTCTAAGTGGATACTTCTTGAAAAATAGAATTTTGGCCGTGCTACCCCTACAAATTTTGGAAACTAATTGAATTTTTTCTATTTTTTATTTTTAATTTGTAGAATGGAGTCTAGTTTCTAAAAATGTAATTTATTTGAAATTTCGATGAACGATTAATTTATAATGAAAAAAACACCAAACACTACTTTTTGCCAAAAAAGAGACACACAAACAAAAGAAATTATAGATGAAAGGCTTAACATTGTCAGAAAGTGAAAAAAGTTTACATCGTTGGATAGCTAAGAGAGAACCTAACATTACCCAGGTGTTTGATTTATTCGACATTGAACCATGTGCAATCCTAACAGTGAGCACAGACCCAATTATGTGAAATATTGTAGAATTTTCAAAAACACATCTCTGGTTGTTGGGAATGCCCTCCAAGCCTTTGGGTTGGTATTCCAAGGCAACCAAGCCCAAGGCTTGGGGATTCCCAAATCAAGATATAACACACACACATTATAATGTGCTTGCATTATATCTTAGTTTTGACATGGTTTTTTGCATTTGTGAGGGACATGTCTAGCAAGACATAATGTGAGCATGGTATAATGCGCTCATTTTATGTCTTGATTTATGTTAAATGCTACTCTATTGAATGTATGTTTATATATTTGTATGTTTGTATGTACATGTATGCTTGTATTTCATGTATGTATGTATTTATGCATGATTGTATGTATGTATGTATGTACATGTATGTATCAATGCATGTATATTGTATGTATGCCTATATGTATGTAAGATTGTATCTACACATGCACATGTATGCTTGTATGTATGTAGGATTCTATGTACATATGTATTTATGTATGTCTTTAGAGGGAGGGATAATTTTAAGAGAGAGAGAGAGAGAGAGTTGTCTAAGTAGGGTGGGAGATAGAGAGGGAGAGAGAGAGAGAGGTAGTCAGAGAGAGAGAGAGGTAGTCAAAGAGAGAGGTAGAGAGTCTGGAGAGAGGGAGAGGGGGTGGAAGTGAGAGTTTAAGAGAGAGGGAGTGGGAGAGAAGGGGTTGGAGTGAGAGGGACCTAGCTAGGTAGGGTGGGAGGGAGGCGGAGAGAGAGAGAGAGGAGATAAGGGTGGGAGAGAGAATTGAGAGATGGGGAGAGAGGGGGGAGAGAGAGAGAGGGAGAGAAAGAGATATTTATTTAGGTAGGGTGCCAAAGGGAGAGACTTGAGAGTGTGAGAGGGGTGAGAGGGAGAGACTTGAGAGGTAGGTAGTGATAGGGAGTGTGATAGAGAGGGAGTGGGAGAGAGAGGAAGTGTGAGTGAGAGACTTGATAGAGGGAGAGGGTGTGGGAGGGAGTGACCTGAGAGAGGGAGAGATAGAGGGGGGTGGAGTGAGAGGGACTTATGTAGGTAGGGTGGGAGGGATAAATAGATAGAAAGAGTTACCTATGTAGGTTTCTAGAGGGAGAGACCTAAGAGAGATAGGGGTGGGAGGGAGAGACCTAAGAGAGAGGAAGAGAGAGGGAGTGTGAGAGAGTGGGAGGGAGATAGAGATGGATAGATAGGGGGATCACGAGAGGCTGGTAGGGATTGATTGAGTGAGAGGTATGTAGAAAGAGGGAGAGGGTAGATAGAGACAATTATATAGGGTAGGAGAGAGGAAGGGAGAGAGAGGTGATATGTATATATAGAGAGAAAGGCATAGGGGTTGAGGGATTAGGGTGGAGAACCTATAGGGTTGATGGTTTAGGGTATTAGAGTTTAAAGGTTGAAGATTGAGGGATTAGGGTTGAGGGTAGATGGTATTGGGTTGAGGGTATAGGGTAGAAGGTTTAAGGGTTTAGGGTTAAAGGGTTTAGGGTTTAGGGTATAAGGTTTAGGGTATAGGTTTGAGGGTATATGGTTGAAGGATTAGGTTGAGGGTCCAATGTAAAGGGTAGGGATAGGGTAGGGTTTAGGGGAGTTGAGGGTTGAGGTTGATAATTGAGGGTTGGGGATTTAATGTATGAGGGTAGAGAGTTTAAGGGTTGAGGTTGAGGGTTGAGGGGTAGAAGGATTGAGGGTATAGGGTTGAGAATTGTGGGGTTGAGGGTCAATGTATAGGAGTAGAGGTATAGGGGTTGAGGGATTAGGGTTTAAGGGTTGAGGGTTGAGGGTAGAGGGTAGAGGGTTGAGGGTTGAGGGTTTAAGGGTTGAGGGATTAAGGGTTGAAGGTTTAGGGATTAGGGTAGAGAGATTTCTTGGATTTAAGGGTTTAAGGGTTGAGGGATTAGGGTTGAGGGTAGAGGGTATTGGGTTGAGGGTACAGGGTAGAGGGTATAGGATTTAAGGATTGAGGGTTGAGGGTTGAAGGTTGAGTTTTTAATGGTTTAAGGGTCAAGGGCTTAGGGTTGATGGATTAGGGTAGAGAGTCAGGGATGGATGGATAGAGATATGGTGGGAGAAATGAGATAGAGAGGAGAGAAGAGGAGGGAGGGACAAAGATATATGAGGTTTGAGGATCCATTGTATAGGGTAGAGAGTTGATAATTGAGGGTATAGGGTTGACAACCTATAGGGTTAAGGGATTATGGTATTGGGTTGAGGGTATAGGGATGAGGGATTAGGGTTGAGGGTACATATGGTTGAAGGATTGGGGTTGAGAGTCCAATGTATAGGGTAAAGGGTATCAGGGTTGAGGGTTTAGGGTTTGAGGGCTGAGGATTGAGGGATTAAGGGTTGAGGATTGAGAATTGAGGTTTGAGAGTTTAATGCAGAGGGTAGAGAGTAGAGGGTTTAAGGGTTGAGGGTTGAGGGTTTAAGGTTGAGGGTAGAGGGTTGAGGGTATAGGGTTGGGGGATTAGGGTTGAGGGTGAGATGTATAGGGTAGAGGGTATATGGGTTAAGGGATTAGGGTTTAAGGGTTGAGGGATTAGGGTTGAGGGTAAATATTAGAGTATTTAAGGTAGAGGGTAGACAGTTTAAGGGTTTAGGGTTTAAGAGTTGAGGGTTTAGGGTTTATGGTTTAGGGTTGAGTGTTTAAGGGCTTAAGGGTTGATGGTATACAATTGAGGGATTAGGGTAGAGAGGGAGGGATAGATGGAGGGATAAATGGAGGGATAAGTAAGCTATAGAGAAGGAGAGAAGAAGAGGGAGGGACAAAGATATTTGAGGGTTGAGGATCAATGTATAGGGTAGAGGGTTGAGAATTGAGGGTATAGGGTTTGTAGGGAGGCCCTATAGGGTTGATGGTTTAGGGTATTGGGTTGAGAGTATAGGTTTGAGGGATTAGGGTTGAGAGTACATATGGTTTAAGGATGAGGGTTGAGGGTCCAATGTATAGGGTAGAGGGTATTGGGGTTGAGGGTTTATGGTTTGAAGGTTGAGGATTGAGGGATTAAGGGTTGAGGTTGAGGTTTAATGTAGAGGTAGAAATTAGGAGTAGAAGCGTTTAAAGGGTTGAGGTTGAGATTTTAAGGTTGAGGTAGAGGATTGAGGTATAGGGTTGGGGGATTAGGGTTGAGGTCAATTTGCAGGGTAAGAGGGTACTCACAGGTTGAGGGATTAGGGTTTTAAGGGTTGAGGTTGAGGTTAAGGGTCAGAGGGGTTGAGGGATTGAGTGTAGGGGAGTTTGTGAGGTGGGTTTTAATGGTTTTAGGGTTGAGGGATTAGGGTTGAGGGGTAGGGTGTGGGTGGGGGTGGGGGTGGGGTTTGGGGTTGAGGGTTTGGGGTTTTGGGGTTGGGTGTTTTAGGGGTTTAGAAGTGTTGTGGGTTTAGGGTTGGGGGATTGGTTAGAGGGGGGGATGGATGGATGGGATGGAGGAGAAGTGGGATAGAGAGAAGGGCTGAAGAGGAGGGAGGACAAAGATATGAGGGATTGAGGTTCAATGTATGGATAGAGGGACATAGATATATGAGGGGTTGAGGATCCAAGGTATATGGTAGATGGTTGAGAATTGAGGGTATAGGGTTGAGGAACCTATAGGGTTGTGAAGGTTTAGGGTATTGGGTTGAGGGTATAGGGTTGAGGGACTAGGGTTGAGGGTACACATGGTTGAAGGATTAGGGTTGAGGATTGAGGGATTAAGGGTTGAGGGTTAAAAATTGAGCATTGAGGGTTTAATGTAGAGTATAGAGGGTAAAGGGTAGAGGGTTTAAGGGTTTAAGGGTTGAGGGATTAGGGTAGAGGGTTTAAGTGTTTAGGGTTTAAGGGTTGAGGGTTTATGGTTTAGGGTTGAGTGTTTAAGGGATTAGGGGTTGATTATTTAGGGTAGAGAGGGAGGGATGGATGGATAGAGAGATGGAGAGAGAAATGAGATAGAGAGGAGAGAAGAGGAGGGAGGGACAAAGACATATGAGGGTTGAGGATCCAATGTATAGGGTAGAGGGTTGAGAATTGAGGGTATAGGGTCCAATGTTTAAGGTTGAGGGTAGAAGGTTTAGGGTTTGAGGGTATAGGTTTTAGGGTTTAGGGTTGAGGGTAGAGGGTTGAGGGTTGAGGGTTTAAGGGTAGAGGGATTAAGTTTTGTGGGTTGAGGGTAGAGGGTAGAGGGCTTAAAGGTTTAGGGTTGAGGGTAGAGGGTTTAGGACTTAGGGTTTATGGTAGAGGGTAGAGGATTTAAGTGTAGAGGGTAGAGGATTGAAGTGTTAAGGGTAGAGGGTTAATTGTAGAGGGGAGAGAGACAGGAGTGAGTGAGTGAGAGAGAAAGAATTGAGGGTATAGGGTTGAGGACCTATAGGGTTGAGGGTAGAGGGTATAGGGGTTGAGGGTTGAGGGTTGAGGGATTAAGGGTTGATGGTTGAGAATTTAGGGTTGAGGGTTTAATGTAGAGCATAGAGGGTAGAGGGTTTAAGGGTTGGGGGTTTAAGGTTGAGGGTAGAGGATTGAGGGTATAGGGTTGAGGGTCCAATGTATAGGGTAGAGGGTATAGCATTTGAGAGAGTAGGGTTAAGGGTTGAGGGATTAGGGTAGAGAGATTAATAAGTGGGTTTAAGGGTATAAGGGTTGAGGGTAGATGGTATTAGGTTGAGAGTAGAGGGTAGAGGGTTTAAGGGTTTAGGGTTTAAGGGTTGAGGGTTGAGGGTTGAGGGTTGAGGGTTGAGGGTTGAGGGTTGAGGGTCGAGTGTTTAAGGGTTTAAGGGTTGAGGGTTTAGGGTTTAGGGTTTAGGGTAGAGAGGGAGGGATGGATTGATAGAGAGATGGAGGGAGAAGTGAGACATAGAGAAGGAGAGAAGAGGAGGGAGGGATAGAGATATATGAAGGTTGAGGATCCAATGCATAGGGTAGAGGGTTTAGGGTTTAGGGTATAGGGTTGAGAATTGAGGGCAGAGGGTCCAATGTTTAGGGTTGATGATATAGGGTTTAGGGTTTGAGGGTATAGGTTTTAAGGTAGGAGGTTGATGGTTTAAGGTTGAGGGTAGAGGATTGAGGGTATAGGGTTGGGGGATTAGGGTTGAGGTTTTGGGGTTTAGGGTTGAGGTTCCAATGTTTAGGGTAGAGGGTATAAGGGTTGAGGGTTGAAGGATTAAGGGTTGAGGGTTGAGAATTGAGGGTTGAGGGTTTATTGTAGAGGTTAGAGGGTTGAGGGTTGAGGGTTTAAGGGTTGAGGGTTTAAGTTTTAGGGTTGAGGGTATAGGGATGAGGGTGAAATTGGCAACCTAACTTGGCCTGTTTGAAAAAATGGGTCAAAGAAATGGGGTCTCTTGGTGATTTACACCACCAGGAGACCCCATTTCTTGGACCCATTTTTCAAACAAGCGTAAATCACCAAGAGACCCCATTTCTTGGACCCATTTTTTCAAACAGGCCAAGTTAGGTTGCCAATTTCACCCACTAGCTTGCCATTTCTATGAAATTACTGGGAGACCCCATTACTTGGACCCATTTTTTCAAACATGCCAAGTTACATTGCCAATTTCATTGAATTAACAAGCTAGTGGGTGAAAATGGCAAGATAGTGGGCCCACTAGCTTTCCAATTTGGTGAAATTGGCAACCTAACTTGAGAGGGATAGGAGTGAGTGAGTGAGAGAGAGAGAGAGACTTGAGAGAAGGAGAGGGGGTAGGAGGGAGATACTTGAGAGAGAGAGAGAGGGAGGGAGTGGGAGAGATGGGGGTAGAGGGATGGGGTATGGGGTTAAGGGTGGGGGTAGAGGGATAGGGTAGATGGGAGAGAGATAGGGTGAGTGAGTGAGAGAGAGAGACTTGAGGGAGAGGGGGCCAGTGGGATGGAGAGACTTGAGAGAGGGAGAGTGGGTAGGAGGGAGAGACTTGAGAGAGAGAGAGGGAGGGAGTGGGAGAGAGATAGAGGGTAGAGGATAGAGGGTATAAGGGTTAAGGGTAGAGGGTAGAAGGTAGAGGGTAGAGGGTAGAGGGGAGAGTGATAGAAGGAGTGAGTGAATGAGAGAGAGACTTGAGAGAGGGAGAGGGGGTAGGAGGGAGAGACTTGAGAGAGAGAGAAAGGGAGGGATTGGGAGAGAGATAAAGGGTAAAGGATAGATGGTATAAGGGTTAAGGGTAGAGGGTAGAGGGTTAAGGGAAGAGGGGAGAGAGAGGAGTGAGAGAGAGAGAGAGAGAGTCTTGATAGAGGGATAGGGGGTAGGAGGGAGAGGCTTGAGAGAGGGAGGGGGAGGGATAAGTGAGATAGAGAGAAGGAGAGAAGAGGAGGGAGGGACAAATATATATGAGGGTTGAGGATCCAATGTATAGGGAAGAGGGTTGAGAATTGAGGGTATAGGGTTGAGGACCTATAGGGTTGATGGTTTAGGGTTTAGGGTTTAGTACCTACATATGGTTAAAGGATTAGGGTTAAGGGTACATATGGTTGAAGGATTAGGGTTGAGGGTCCAATGTATAGGGTTGAGGGTTTAGGGTTTGAGGGCTGAGGATAGAGGGTATAAGGTTTAAGGGTTTAGGGTAGAGGTTTTAGGGTTTGAGGGTATAGGTTTTAGGGTTTAGGGTTGATGGTAGAGTGTTGAGGGTTTAAGGGTAGAGGGATTAAGGGTTGTGGGTTGAGGGTAAAGGGTAGAGAGAAAGAGAGAAAATAAACCTATAAAAAAATCAACTTTCTCATAACATGAACACATTTTGAAGTAGTAGAGATATGGCTATTTTTTAGCAAGACATAATGCACCTGCACTATAATGCACTCGTGTAATAACACAAGCGTGTTATAACTCGAGCATGTTTTAACTCAAGCATGTTATAACACGAGTGCATTTTGGTTTGTTCTAAAAATGGTAAAAAACTCAATATACCTATGATTTGAAGGCCCACATTTTGTATATTCTCCTGGTTCTGCATGTGCTTCGACAAAAAATAGCTTTTTGATGATGTTGTGAAGTGTGCATGCATTTTTTTCACATTCCACCACCTTTTTCATGATCTTTCCACCACCTTTGCATGAAATAGTAGAGTTTTCACGTTGAAAGACATATAATATCAATTCAAGTCTGAATTCCTTTCAAAAGTGATATACAATTGAAGTTTAGAGGGGAACAAGATTTTGAAAAAGTAAAATTGTTGAGTTAGAAGAAAGAAGCAAAGACTACATAATTGGGTAGAACTCCTCCATTTGAAACTCTGGTTTTTAAGGTATGTGAAGTATTTAAACATTTTCTTTCATTCTATTATGGCTTGCTTTCATTTTTGTTATTTTGCATATTCCATGTTGAACATTGTTTGTTTGTCATTATAACCTTAGCTTGTCAATGTACATTTTAAATTACACAATTTTTTACACTTGCCAATTACATTTTTAAACCACATCTCTTTGAGACATTTTGTTATTTAACAATTGACTTACCTTGTGTATGCTTCCACATTTTGTATACACATATATATGACATAAGTTATAAGGAAGTAAAATAAAGCATCATTTCTCAATCCTTTATTATGGATGTGCATACCACTCTCCAAAGCTTTCATTTTGGTATAGGCATGGGGGATGTTCAAAAATGTAGTTGAATTTGGTTTTACACCTACAATTTGCATATGCTTGAAATTTTCTACAGCCTTTTCAATAAATCTATTTTTTGCATATCCTGCAATCATTATAGTCCACGAGGACATATCTCACTAAGGTATTTTGTCAAAAAGTTATACCAAGCAACTGATTGCCTTGTATATGCTACCAAATTTTCCATACATGTCTCTAAACAATTTGAATATACTCCTCCCACATTGATAGATATTTGAATCTATTTTGGTTTTCACCTCTATTTCTAAATTTATCTCATCACTAAACCTACCTCATCACTTATGCTGTAATATATTTTAAATGTTTCCTTGATTAGTCTACTTACAAGGGATTATAACCCTTCTCTCCACTGTTTCAAGAATCTTTATTCAAGGCTAAGTTAGCAACATGAGGAAAGGTGCAGCCTATCTTGCAATCATGGATCAAAATGGAAGCATGGAAAAGGCATTTGAATTGTTTGACAATAATGTTTTTCGTATAAATGTATGCAAAATGTGGTAGCATTGACAAGCTAGTGAGCTTGGAAAGATAGTGAGCTCACTCACTAGCTTGCCAATGTGGTAGGGTTGACAAGGTAGGGGCAACATATACCTCATAGAAATGGGGTCTCACAGTGAGACCCCATTTCTATGAGGCATACGCTGCCCCTACCTTGTCAACCCTAACACATTGGAAAGCTAGCTCACTCACTAGATTGCCAATGCAGTAGGATTGACAAGGTAAGGGAAGCATATACCTCATAGAATTGGGGACTCATGGTGATGTACATCACTGTGAGACCCCATTTCTATGAGGCAACATATATCATCGTGGGTACGATAGGGTTGAAAGGTAGGGGCAACGTATGCTTCATAGAATTGGGGACTCACGGTGATGCCTCATAGAAATGGGGTCTCATGGTGATGTACATCACTGTGAATCCCCATTCTATGAGGCATACACTGCCCCTAACTTGTCAACCCTACTGCATTGGCAAGCTAGTGAGTGAGCTAGCTTTCCAATGCTCCACTAGCTTGCCAATGTGGTAGGGTTGGCAAGGTAGGGGCAGTGTATGCCTCATAGAAATTTTGTCTCACGGTGATATACATCATTGTGAGACCCTATTTTTGTGAGGAATATGCTGCCCCTACCTTATCAACCCTACCACATTAGCAAGCTAGTGAGTGAGCTAGATTTCTAATGATCCACTAGCTTGCCAATGTGGTAGGGTTGACAAGGCAGGGGTAGCATATGCCTCACAGAAATAGGGTCTCATAGTGATGTATATTACACGGAGACCCCATTTCTATGAGGCATACACTGTCCCTACCTTCTCAACCCTACCACATTCACAAGCTAGTGGAGCATTGGAAAGCTAGATCACTATATCACTATGAGACCCTATTTCTATGAGAAATATGTTGCTCCTACCTTGTCAACCCTACCACATTAGCAAGCTAGTGAGTGAGCTAGCTTTCCAATGCTCCACTGGCTTTCCCACGTTGGAACCAAATGGTGTGGATTTGTTGTCTGTAAGTGCCTTCCATCTATTTTCTTTTAATTTCCATTTTAGATGCTATTTCTTTTTCTTCTTTTACTTTGCATATTTGTAAGTAAACTAATAAAAATTGATTGGTCTCTCCTTGTAGAAAATGCTGATTTATGAGTCATCGAAGAAAATCTCAGCCAAAAAAGGAATGCAACATCCTTATTTTAATGATCTTGAAAAATCTCAATTCTGATTTGAAGCCATTATAAAAGAGCATGTGAAGCTTAATGAGGGAATATCAAGTTATTCATTTGAAGTTAACCTCATCATGAGCACCTATGATGTAGACATTATAAGAGAATCTCAAATGTATGACATTGTAAAAGATCTATGAGAACAGAGTACCTAAGGAATTGTGCCTACAAGTGTCAAACCTAGATCCTAAACCTGCAATAGCACAAAAAACAAACCACAAATTAGATTGAAAGCAAGTTAGAATATAGATTCCTTAAGAAATTCATTTGAATTGTAAAAGAGAGAGGAAATGAAATGAAGAACGCAATAAAACTTAAAACATATCAAACCCTATTCTAAAGCAAAGAAAACTCCTAATCTCTTGAGGGAATTGGTGCCAATTTGATGTGAAAATTGGCCCTTTCCCAACTCCAATGATGCAATGGTGATTTGATGATGAAAGCTGATCCACTTTGATGAAGAGTGATGAGTTCTCCAAGATAAAAATCTGCATAACCTAGCTATAAAATCAATGATATGGATGAATATTGCTAAAGATTTGAGCATAGTAAGTTTACTCAAATTGTGGATGCCAAATACAATAGAGTAGCTCTCTATTTATAGAATGACAAGAAGGATTACCCAAAGTAGAGCAATGCGGGACTAAATTTCATCCAATGGAAAAGTGCCACTTCTCCAAATGTGAATGGGCCAAGGATGTGCAAGTTTTGATGAATGTGCCAATGAATGCCAATATTTGAATTTTGAAATTGTATTAATGGAAAGGTGGAGGGAGAGTCAAATGGAGTTATGGCCACTTGGCTCAATGCAAAGGACTTGTAAGAGGGAGTGAATGCCTTGTTGGAAGGACAAAGTCTACTTAAATTTGAATTTCAAATTTGAAGAATATTCTCCAAAGATGTCATGTTGAAGAAGAAGAGATTTAATAAATCAAATAACTCTATTTTCATGTGCAAGTGGCAAAAGATGGAGGATGGGACATGAGAAGAGATTAAATTAATCAAGGTTAATTAATTTAATGAAGGATTAAATGATGTGACCTATTTGACTTGAATTTATGGATTGATTTAAATAAAATATGAGAAGAATATGATTTAAATATTTAGTTAAATAAATATATTTTGATTTATTTAGCTAAAAGGGGATGATGGTTAGCTTAAATTAAACAAGGTTTAATTTATTTAATTTAATAGATAGAATTTATAGATTTAATCAAATAAAATTGATTACTTAATTAAATAGGGATAATTAGACCAGACTGGTTAATTTAATTATTGAGAAAGGATGACTTAATTAGATAACTAATTTATTTAATTAAGAGAGGAATATTGATGAATTTAATCAAATAAAGGCATTTGATTAAATGGTTAAACTGAAGGATTATTCAAAATTAAATGATGTTAGTGGTCAAGATCAGATGTCCAATGTCAATCAGTACATTTTACGTGTCTACATTTTGCCCCTCTTTGAAGCAATGCACTCGTTGCGTTGATTCAAAGAATAAATAGTTTGATCAAAGCCAAAAAAAAATTATTTTCAAATTTTTTTTGCTCCACTACTGCCCTGGCGAGAGAAAACATGCTAATACTGCCCCCTCGAGAGATTGGATGAAAATTTTGATTTTTGGGTGATCTTGCAAAAAAGAGAGGACAAGGTGCCTGACAGGTCCATAAAGGCTCCAGGAGGCCAAAAACATGTCAAAACGCAATAAAATGATATAAAACGGGCCCCAACCGGATACAAACAGGTTCAAGAGTTCAAAACCCTGGCAGGATAGCCAAATAGGGTCAAAAAACCCTAATTTTTAGGCTTAAAAAGGCTCTGAGGGGTCACTTTCAATTCATTTTCACACACAACCCTTTAGTGATTTTGAGATTTGAGCTCTGACACTCTGACGAGATGGCGCAACGACAACTTCCGATGCATATTTCTAATTGAGTCTAAACATACCAGTGACCTCCCAACATTGGGGCATTGGTAAGTGATCCTTACCTGAGCTTTGTCTTTCATTTTTTGCATTGATTTAATGTTTTTAAACTTAGTTCCTTCGTAGCGGTGCTATATAGCGTCGCTGAAAAATCAAACTGCACTGCTCAATAGGTCAAACTAACCCACCATCATTAAAGTGAACCGCAATGGTGGAGTTTGGACTTTGGAAACAAACTTCAAACTCTGACGCTTATGCTACCTCTCGCGGGGGCATTTCAAAGTCCGACATGGCGGTGGATTTTAGACTAGGACCCTGCCAAACTACACTGCTTTTTAGAAAAGTGCACTACGGTGGTGCATTTTCAAATTTTGGCACTCCAGCATTGTAGTTTGAAATTCAAACTGTGACACCTTCACATATAGTGATGCTAGGTTGGTTTTTTGGTGCTTGTCGTAAAATTTCTCAAATTTTTTAACATGGTGGCCTTTTATGATGCAGGATGCGGTGAGGGAGCTCTATTTTTGAGAGCATAGATTGTGGGAGATTTTCAGTTACCTGCGAGATCTGAGCAATAGGGAGCAAGATCAGTTGCAGGACATGGGATTATGGTACATTGCTTACATAGCACCCGTGCGGACCCACCTTGGGATGATGTCAACGCTTGCTGAGAGATGGCACAGTTAGACCTCATCCTTCCCCTTCCTACTGCCGAGGCCACTGTCACCATGGAGGATGTGTGGTAGATCCTTAGATTTTTGATTCATGGGCGGCGCGTTATTCACGACATGGATTTTGGACGGGATGCATGCCATGCAGTCCCAGCCATAGATGAGGTTATGTTTTGCAAGGGCTAGATGGAGCTAGAGTGTCACAGGGCCCTGACTTCTCCCTTTTGCTTGGTGGTTGCGGCGATCATTTAAGGTCTCATTGCCCCAGATCAGCGAGGCCAGTATTTTAGTCCTGGTTGGGGGCTCTTTTGGGAGCGGATGGTGATGCATGACATGCCTATTAATTTTTCTTGGGGGCTTGTCCTTCTAGCCTCCCTCTATAGGGATTTGCATGAGTATGTCTACCTCGACGATAGAGCACTTGGAGCAAGTGTTATGCTTCTTCACGTGTGGGTGTGGGAGCACATCGCCATTCTCCAGTCATGATTCGTTCTAGTGCCGATGGGGCCTGATGATCCCCTAGTGTGGCATTACAGAGGTGGTGCATCTTTTACACACATGAACGAGCACGAGATTCCTCACTGGAGGAGGGTCTTGGATGATATGAAGGTTTTCACATGGCGCCTGTATGTTGGTCACTCCGGATGGGCCGACAATGCACAACATATTTTCTTTGCCCGCTAGGACCACTTTCTGCAGGGGCAGGAGCATACGATGGTTGAGAGATACCTTACAGGGCACATTCAACGTTAGTTTGGTGAGCCACAAGACTAACCAGATGATGCTTACATGGCTATATTTTCTCGCATGGTATTACAAGGTTTGTGGGGGTGATATATTCCTACTTCCGAGGTAGTATACAACTTTAGATAGGTAGTGGCCCAATCGTGAGTATATGATTAGGGGCCCACAGATCCAGGCATGACACAGGCCTATAGAGATTGGTTTCGGCCACCCCTGCGATTGATAGTTCTAGGAGCACCCTCTGCTTGATGGAAATCGAGGGGCAGAGGGGGAGGATGAGGATAGAGAGAGGGTGAGCAACAGGATCAGCTGGCCAGGGGTCCAGTTCAGTAGGTCCAGGTAGATGTTTACATGTAGGATTAGGCCCAGGAGCTAGCTAGGTAGTAGGATCAGGTAGATGCACTACCACAAGTTGAGGGTGAGGATCAGCCTCATGTGCATCCCCCATGAGTACAACTAGTAGGACAACCAAATCCCTGAGATGCATTGATTACATAGCTGTAGGACCAGGTTCATACTTTGACGATGGAGAGGGATCAAGCCAGGGCTGAGAGAGACTAGGCCATTTTGCAAAGGTAGGTCGCAGAGCTACAGGCAGCCACAAAGATGGGCCAAAGACAGCAGTTGGAGAGCATGGCGGCCTCCTCCTCTTAGAGCATAGTGCCTCTTCATTCCTATAGGGAGGCCATCTAGGAGGTGGACTATTATCGCTTGCATTATCATCAGGTCGTCCCCAGAGCATACCGAGCCCCAGATTACTCACAGCGGACTAGCCACAGGCCAGTAGAGGGTCATGGTGATAGAGGCGAGGGTAGTAGATAGGAGGGATAGGCCTCATTTTGATCGAGATATTATTCTTTCATTCCATATAGGCTCATTTTTTATAGTCCGTTGGGCCTTTTTGTACTTATTGACATACATATGTATAGTGATCCGATTATTTTGTACTATGACAATTATCCGATGACATATATATGAGATGATGATGTTGGTATGATGTGATGTGTATCATTTATTTATTATGCATTCATGGATGGTTCTATTTCTATATGCTATGCAAATAATGTTATGGTGTTATGTGATGTATGTATGGATGCATTTCTTTATGATGGTGTATGCATTATGTAATGGTTATGCAACTAATAGATCTATATTATGATTTTAATAAATAACATATGATATGCAAATGGATTTATATGATATGTGATATGGATGGATGATGATTTATGTATGTTAATGCTATTGAGATGATTTGTTCAATGGTTTCTTTTTCAATTCCCTTATGATGGTGAGGATGATGCAGTGATCGTGCTATGTGGTTATGAATGTATGAATGTACATGATTTTCCATGAATGTATGTATGTTTATGATGTGATATGCAAAATGGTATGGAGATGATTTATGGTGTATACGCAAAATGATATGTGAGTCATGATTATAAATGCTTGTATAATTATGAATGGATGTATGCTTTTAATGTAATGGATTTTATAATTTTTATGTTCCTTTTTTAATTGTGCGCTGAATGCTTATAATGATATGGAATGATTTGTAAAATGAGATGCAAAAATGATTGCGATGTGGTTATTTATGAGACGTTCTATATGATATGGATGAATGATGTATGTTTTTGTGATTATGTATGATGCAATGTGTATGCAATGGTCATGCTCTATATCATATGTCTTGATGATGTATGTGATGCAGTTATTGTGATGTTAATGCAATAAATGAGATGATATGTTAATGCAAAGTAGTATGATGATGCTTTATGTTATGCAAAATGAATGTAATGTGAGAGATGACTTTATGATGTTCATGTGATGTGAATATGTATGATTATAATGTGATGGATTATCTATAATGGTCATGTACCTATTATGTTTGATTATGCAGTAATATGAAGTGATTTATGCAAATGAATGTTATGCTATGGTTTATGTGATGAATGCAATGTGATAAAAAATGGATGTGTTGTGATGCTTTATGAATATGCTTATTTATGAAAAGTGTTTATAATAACACATTTATACCATGATGGAGATGCAATACATATGTTTCCTATATGATATGTTTATGCAATATGCTAATGATTTGTGGATGTAGGATCGATGATGAGCTATCATAGTACCTTGTTAGCATGAAGAGCAAGAAGGGATGATAGAAGAGAAGACATTCCAACAAGACATAAGATGGTGAATATGCAAATGATGATGACTACTTGCCGAGGAGTTAGGATTTTCAAAGGGTCAATTTCCTTATGTTTGATAACACATGTGGTATGATGCATCAAGGTATAGAGAACTAGGATGGCATTGTACCTAGTGTGATGGACTTTGACTTGATGAACAGATAGGAGTATTCTTGTTCACACCTGACATACAAAAAAATTGCTAGGATGCACTTTAGAATTTTTGAACATCTCAGACCAAAACACAGAAAGGTATAACCTATCAATGCAATAGTCAACAAGCTGCCCAAAACACCCTCCATACATATCTAACAAAACAAGTATTTGCCAAGTTATATTTCAAGAATGTCCAACAAACACATCAGACAAAAGATAATGATCATTGCCCCATTCCTTTCTCTCTAAATCCTTTGTTCGGATATCATCGAGGGTCCTTGGAATGAGCACACAGAGATAAGTCAAAAGACCAAGACAAAGTAAGCAAACAAGCTGATGTTCTTCATATTGTTAGCCAAAGGAAACTATGTTTTGAAGGATAAAAACCGAAACTATTGCCAAAAGATGATGTCCATTGTCGGAACGATATATCCTAGGACATATTAGTGGATGGTGGCATGTCATTTCATTTATCCAAAGTGTTCTTTCTAATAAATAATGCCCATTGTAGGAAGGATATATCCTAGGACATGATGTTATCAGACAATGGTGAGATTGATTTAAGACTGATAAGCTATTGGTACAAAAAGTTGATCAACTTGTTTATGTACTGACTTAGACCTAAGACTTGACGTTTTTGAGTTTTCACTTTTAACCTGCTAGAATTATTTCCAATTGTTTCACCAAATTTTGAGGATGATGATCATTTACTATGAGTGGTGCTTATTGCAGGTGCAAGAGAGATGAGATAGATGGATTTTTTCAAATATTTGGATGTTTTTTGAGTTTTGCAATGTTTTGAGGCTGTTTTTGATATTTTTTGAGATTTTATAAATGTTTTGATTTTTGATTTTCCAATATTTTGGGGTTTTCCAAGATTTTGACGAAGAGACTAACCTAAGGACCTATCCTAGGGGCCTCGAGGGCTGATCAACAGATTATCCTTGCCTACGTTATACACATAGAGACCACGTAGTTCGACTGATGACCTGATCGATTTACAAATGAAGATATACATCATGAAATGTTAGTTTTATTATGATGGACTCCAAAAGGACTGACCTAAGTGTCTCGAGGGATGATCAAAGATCAACCTTGCCTACGTTTAAGGCTTGGAGACCCGTAGTTCATCAAGACGACTCTTTTTTTGACTTTTTGACTTGTTTTTGGGATTTTGATATGTTTTGAATGTTTTTTTTGGATTTTGGTGATTTTTTGATGTTTTTGGATTTTTTGGTTTTTTGATGTTTTTGGATTTTTTGATTTTAAGACTTCAAGAATATACATAAATCCGATTCGATGAGAACATGCCCCCAGCGTGATGCAATAGACTACTCTGATAAAGGTAGAAAAAACTAACCTTGAGGATGGGCCAAGTAGTACTAGGAGGGATTATGATACGAACACAAGACCAAGCTATGATGCAGATGTCAAATGGATGGGTGATGGATGGAGATCTAAATGCGATGGATGATGGAAACGTAATGGATAGATGATGCAGAACAAGCCGTAAAGATCCTAGTGGATGGAAAGTGCTTATTTACTCAAGGAGCTTGTTTTCCAAGTTTTCACCGAGGTACTTGTCCAAAGTGCCACCGAAGTGGTTTTCACTAGAGGACGAATTTTCTCTTTACTATTTTTAATCCTTTTTCTAATTTTTTTTTGGATTTTTTGCTTTTTGATTTTTTTGTTGTCACCAAGACACTTGTTTGCTAGGTTTTCGCCAAGGTAATTGTTTCCTCAGGACATTTTTTGATTTTTTTGGACTTTTTGGTTTTATACCTTGAAAGATTAGGCATAAATTTTTTTGAGATGAGAGTTGTTCATGGGCTCTTGTAGAGGTTCCCTTTGGGTGTTGATAACTGATATGCCCCTGAATTATAGGTTGCTGTGATAACAAATGGTCCCAACCAATTGGGTTCAAATTTTCCTTTGCTGTTTGGATTTGGGACATTCTTTTGATTTTCCTTTAGTACCAGTTCTCCAACTTGGAATGTTCTACTTCTGATTTTCTTATTATAGCTCCTCTTGAGTCTATTCTGATAGACTTGTAAATGATTTAAAGCGTCTATACGCTACTCATCCAGTAGCTCTAGCTCATTCGGTCTTAATAATCAGTACTCTTCATCTGTGATGAGGTTTTGCAGTGATATTCTTAGTGACAGGAGCTCGATCTCAATGGGGAGTACTACTTTTGATCCGTAGACCAGGGAGAAGGGGGTAGCACAAGTGGGTGTGTGAATATTGGTTCGATAGGCCCAGAGGGCGGGATTGAGCTATAGATGCTAGTCACAACTTACGTCATTGACTATTTTCTTGAGGATCTTTAAAATGGTTTTATTTGTGGCTTCTGCTTGGCCATTTCCTTGGGGATAGTATGGGGTGGAGAAGCGATGTTGGATTTTGAATTTTTCACACAAGTTGTGGACATACTGATTCTTGAATGGTGTCCCATTATCTGAGATAATGGCTTGTGGGGCACCATAATGGCAAATGAGATAGTTCAAGATGAACTTTGATATCTGCTTCCCGGTTATATATGTCATGGGTATGGCTTCCACCCACTTGGTAAAGTACTCAGTGGAAGTTATGATGAACTTGTGGCCATTAGATGAAGTGGGAGTGATTTTTCCAATGAGATTGAGTCCCCACTGTGAAAAGGGCCATGGTGTGATGATGGGATGAAGTTCTTGAGTTGGAGCATGAATGAGGTCCCCATGCTACTGGCATTGTAGGCACCTTTTGATGTAGTCATGTGTTTCTCTATCCATTGTAGGCCAATAATACCCCATCCTCAACAATTTCTTGGCTAGGGTCATTCCACTCGAGTGTGAACCACATATGTTGTTATGTACTTTAGTTAAAGCGGTCAATGCCTCCTCAGTGTTTAAACAGTGTAATAAGGTTCCTTCTATGCTCCTATGATATAGGGTATCTCCTAGGATGACAAATCAGGATGCCTTTTTGACAAAGGTTCATTTTAAGGTTAAGGGTAAGTCAGTAGGTATGACACGTATTCATAGGTAGGTATAAATGTCATGGTACCAGGGATCACTAGGACCAACGATTTCACACACAAATTCTGATTTTGGTACCTCGAATGTGGGTACGAGAAGTTGCTCTACCAAGAATTCATATTTTGGGACATTGTGAGGGATGTCTAGTAGGGATCCAATCATTGCCATCACGTCTGCTGCTCTGTTGTTTTCTCTAGGAATCTACTCAAATGTGATCTTGATAAAGGATTCCTTGAGAGTCTCCACCAATTTCTTGTATGGAGTGAGCTTATCATCCTTAGTCTGGTACTCACTGTTCACTTGGTTTATTATCAACTGAGAGTCTCCATATACTCTAAGGGCCATGATGTGCCACTACACTGCTATTCTGAGACCTATGGTTAAAGCCTCGCATTCTGCAATATTGTTGGTGTAGGAGAATTCCAATTTATAGGACTTTGGTATGCAGTCCCCTTGTGGGGTGATAACAAAGACACTGGCTCCTAATCCATGTTGCATATATGAGCCATCAAATTAAAGTTTCTAATGGTCGGTTATGTTGAGATTGAAGAAGGATTCGTCTGGAAACTCTGAGATGAGAGGATTCTTTGAATAGATTGGTGCTTCTGCAAGTTGATCTATGATGACTTGGCCTTTAATTTCTTTCCAATCTACGTATTCAATGTCGTACTTTGATAGTATCATGACCCATTTATCCATCCTTCTCGTGAGAATTTCCTTTGACAATAACTACTTGAGAGGGTCGATTTTGGCGATGAGTTTTATTTTGTGTGCCAACATGTAATGTCTGAATTTGTGTGAAGCAAACACTACTGCTAGACATGCTTTTTCGATGAATGAGTAGTTTAACTCATGACTGACCATTGTCCTACTGATATAATAGATTGCCCTTTCTGTTCCATTTTTGTCGTGTTGAGCTAGAAGAGCTCCAAGGGCTATTGTTGTTGTTGACACATAAAAATTTAATGGCTTTCTTGGGATTGGTGGCATTAGGATAGGTGGTGTAAGTAGATATTCTTTGATCTTATTGAAGGCTTCTTCACACTTGTTATCCCACTTGTACGCTAATCCCTTATGAAGTAGGTGAGAGTGTGGATTTTGTTTATCTGCTAGCTATGCTATGAACCTTCAGATGGACTGAAGCCTGCTTTGGAGACCTCTCAATTGTTTCAATGTTTTGGGTGCCTCCATCTCAAGGATTGCTTTTACTTTTTCTGGATCTACCTCAATACCTCTCATTGAAACTATGTATCCTAGCAACTTTCTTGATTATACACTGAAGACACACTTCTTTGGATTTAATCGAACCTTGTATTCCTCCAGCTTGCCAAAAATGGCACTTAAGGTTGCTATATGATCCTTCCTCTTTTTGGATTTAGATAGTATGTCATTAACATAATCTTCAATAGTTTTATGGATCATGTCATGGAAGATTAATGTCATGGCTCTTTGGTATGTTGTGCCTACATTCTTCAAGCTGAATAGCATCATATTCCAACAATAAGCCCCCATGGACAAGTGAAGGCCGTTTTGTGTTGGTCTTCTTTAGAAATCATTATCTGGTTGTATCCTGAGAAACCATCCATCAAGGAAAGCATTTCATGTCTTGCTTTCATGTCTACAATCATGTCAATGTTGGGAAATGAGAAATCATCTATTGGACATGCCTTGTTTAAGTCCCTGAAATCTATGTAGATTCTAATGCCCCCATCAGGTTTTGAGACAAGAACTAGGTTTGACACCCATTTTGGATAGTCTATTGGTTGAATGAATCCTGCATCTAATAGATTCTTTATTTCCATTTTGACTAGAAGGGTGATATGAGGGTGCATTTTCTTGAGCTTTTGTCTAACGGGCTTTGCTTCAGAGTATACTGCTAGGTGATGAACTATAATTTCGAGATTGAGCCCCGGCATGTCTGTGTAGCTCTATGAAAATTTAACTTGTCTTTCCTCAACAAAACTGCTAGGAGTTCTTGTTATTTTGATAGTAATGACTCCACATAAAATGTGATGTGCGGGGTCTCCTCTGTTCCTAGATTAATTGGATTGCACTTTTCTGCTAGGACCACTAATTTTTCCTGATGGAGAGATCTGAAAGGAAGATTGAATGCCCCATCCTCAGGCACCTCAGAGAGGTTTTCACCATTGGATGCATCCTTTCTTTTTAATTTTTTCATGTCAGAGAGTGCCACAGTGTGGTTTTCACTTAAAGACTTAGATATTATTCTTAATTTTTCTCTTTTGCGACTGAGGGATTCAATCGTTTCCCCATAATAGGCTTGTGTATCTAGCTCAATGATGGATCCTGCTTTGTGATCCCCACATGGAATGTTATCCCATAATACCATGAATTCTAAGAGCGTCTCATCATTTTCAAATGTGTCAAGAACTAGTGGTCCTTGTTGGTCATCATCAATGAGTTGGGGGTAAACTAGGTGGATTTCATGGTTTTGATGGTCTGATTCAAAGGATAAGGTGATAATCATGAGAAGGTTGGTATCCTCGAAGAGCCTCGGTAGGTTGGTTATGGGATCCTCATCATCACTACTACTACAGATGTTAGTTATGTCAAATGTGAAGTTGTCTATGACTCAACTTGTAGATATAGGTAAGTGAAGTTTGACTACAGATTGCTGAAGAGGATTATTGACCTTTCTAACTGGATGAATTCAACCATGTATGGTTATACCTGGAGGGGTACATCTGAGGCCAAGATTTCTCATTCACATATCCAAAATGATAGGTATTATAAGCCCATTGTAGTTTTTCCCAAGTCTCTAGTTTCTATCATAACCCATTGCGAACATCATTTGCAAACCTTTGCTTCTGTCATCCATTGGTAGATCGACTGCTAGTCTATTATCTTGGTATAGGAGATGAGATGGGTCCTCCTCTATGAGTTCTTGGCTGAGATCTCCCCAACTTCTAAAGTTAGGATAGTCTTCAAGGAATGTTTGAGATGTGGAGGCTTCATTTGATTGCATATGTCCTCGTGATCTGGGAGATTGTGGTAATTCTCCTACCACAAAAGCATTTTTAGGAATTGTGTAATTTACGCAACCATTATCTTGGATGATGACTTTGATAGCAAAGATGGTGGGAATGGCGGGAGTGGTGGGTATCTCTGTCGCAAAAGTGGAAGCGAGAGTGGCTAGATCAATGTATGGTGTTGATGGGCCTTCATCATTTTTAGGCACTTGAGGGATTTTGTAGTATTTTTCCTCAAGGTTCTTTTAGTAGGAGAATGGTTCGGGATCTCCATGTATGGTGACCTCTTGTCCTTCATATGTGATTTGACACATTGATGGAAAGTTGATGGTACTGCTTGCATTGCATGAATCCATGGACATCCTAGGAGAATGTTATAAGGAAAGTCGAGGTCCAGGACCTGACAAGTGGTTTCCATGATAGTTGGCCCTACCTGAATAGGGATTCTAATTGTGCCTTGGGACACTCTTTCCTGGTCATCATATGCTCTTATTGTAATACCCTTTCCTTTGTCAATGGAATCCTTTGAGATTTTTAACTGCTTAATGAGATTGAGGGAACAAATATTCAAGCCTGCACCTCCATCCACCAAGACTCACTTGAATTTACTTTTCTACACTGGGACCTCTAAGTGAAGTGCATGGTTATGAGATGGTTGCATGGGAAAATCCTGTTCAGAGAATGTAAGGATTTTTGGGGTGATGATGTTGCTGACCATAGCTTGGAATTGTTCTGCATCAAGATTTGTGGGGATGGTGGATGAAGCCAATGCTTCCTCAAGTATTTTCTTATGTGCGGATGATATTTTTAATAAATCCATGATGGATATTTTCACTGGTGTTCTTTTTAGCTAATCAAGGACATTATAACCATTGGGACCAGATCTGGGTGCAGGTACTCTGTTTGGCTGGGATTATCCTACGATGGTAATTTTTCCGCCTCTTGTGGTGACTCCACAATTGGCATGGGCTCCTTTGATGGTGATGGTAGCTCAGTAGTTATCCAGGGATGCAACGACATGGTCATACACATGATTCACATTCTTGAAGGTGTATTTCCCCTTATCAGTGTTATTGTTCCCTTTATTGTTGTGGTTGGGCATTGGATTTGTGTATATTTTGAGGTTCTGGTTCCCTGTTGGCTATTCCACGTTTATAATTCTTTGATCAATGAGGTCTTGGACTATGTTCTTTAGTCTCATGCAGCCATTCATGGTGTGCCTTTTGATTTTGTGGAAGCCACAAAGCTAATTTTCATTTTACCAAGGAGGTTTAACATCTGGTTCTTGGTAGTTCTTGTAGGTAGGAATCTTGATAAGATTTTTGTTGATTAGTTTCTTCATGATGACTTCAAGTGGTTCCCCAAGAGCGATGTACTTTCACTTGGTGAAGTTCTTGTTTCACTGGGGTGGTCCTCTTGGGTCATTGAAATTATTGATTGCTTGGTTACTTGGTTGTTGTGTTGTTGCATTCGCTTGATGATTATTTTTATGATGGTTTTAGATTTGTTGTTTTGGTGCGGGTTTGTTTTGATGAGGGGCACTGATGACAACTTTGGCATCGATGACACCATAGTTGGTAATATTTTTGTTTCTTTCCCATGTGCGAGGTTTATCATTGTAATTGGTGGGTGGACGATTATTCTATTGTTTGGGATATGTAGTTGATCCTACAGGTTGTGTCATAAGGCTCATTCAATGCTAAGCACCTTGGAAATCAACTGGTCGTACGTGGTGATCCCTTGGACCTTGAGATGGAATGCCAAGAGGCCGTCAAGGTTGGATATGATAGTGCACACTTTTTGTTCCTCAGGCATGCCCCATTTGCTCTGATTGGCCTTAGATCGCCATCGTTGTAGTAATGAAGTGAATGATTCATTCTTACCTTGTTTCAAAGTTGAGAGCTCCTCTAGACTAACATCCATGGTGATATTACATACGTAGTTTTTGATGAATACATCTATGATTTCTTGGAATGTCCTGATGCCTATAGGTAGGTAAGAGAACCATTCCATAGCGTGGCCAACCAAACTCCTAGGGAATAGCCGCATCAAATAGGTATCGTCATATGCTACTTCCATGCAATGAACCTGGAATTCCCTAATGTGATCTTTAGGGTTTCCCATCCCACGGTACCTGTCAAACTTGGGGATCTCAAATCTCTTCAGGAATGGTTTCATCACTAGGTTCCTATCAAATGGATAAGGACACAAGTTACTGGATGTTTTTGTAGTTCACCCTGATTGAAGGTTGAGTACTTGTTGCGAGAGAAACCTGATTTGTGTTGTCACATAATTTTGTGGATCAGGGGGTGGGATGAAAGTTTTATGAGGTGGTTCACTGGTGGGTGTGATGGGTGGATTGTTTGATGTGTTGATTGGTGGTATTTTCACATTCTATTGAGCCATGTATGCTTTCACTTGCTGCTATATAAACAATGCTTGTTGTTGCTATGCCAGGATTTCCTATTGTTGAGCCTGTTGTTGTGCTTGTTGTTGCACCAACAATGCTTGTTGTTGGGCTGCTAATTGGGTTGCTTCTTGCTACTCTTGGTATTGTTTTATTGCTTTCTGATATGCTTGTAGTTGTGTTACTTTTTTTTGTGCAAGTTACTATGCTTGTGTTTGTGCTTGTTGTGCTTGATATTGGGCGTTCACCTGAGCTTGTGATTGAGCTTCTGCTTCTGCTTGGGCTTGTGCTTGTGCTTGTGCTTAGGCTTGAGCCTGGGATTGATCCTATTTTTGTTGCAATAAGATTTGGGCTTGAGAAGCCTATTGTGCTTGTAATGTGGCTTGGTTTGCTTGAGAAACTTGCGTAGCTTGAGTGGCTTGCTGAGTAGCTAGTTGTGCAGCTTGTTGAGAAACTAGTTGCACACATTTTTTTTTGTACTTGTAAGAATGCCTTTTGATAGGTAGCTTGTTGAGCTGCTTGAAATGCCATACTATATTGGCTAGATGTATTGGAGCTTGGTGGTAGTGGTGGTGGTGGTGGATTCAGAATGGTGCTTTTCGTGGTGGTGAGCAACGCCGTCATGCTTGGGGTTTGAGTGGTGGATGGTGTGATTGATGTGGTTGATCCTTGAGAGATCATGTTTTGAGATGTTAGGGGGGTGGTTGATGATGTTGTGTTTTCTTGTGTAGTTGTCATCTATTGTTGTGATATCGATGACAAGTTTTGAGAGTTTGGCGTGATGCTTTGATTAATGTTTGGGATGTTGGTTTGATTTTGATTGATATTTGGTAAAGGTGGAATCCCTAAGCCAAGAAGTGGTGTGGATGATAATGGAAATGACGAAAGTGGTGAAAATGTGAGGGATGTGATCTCTTGTGGAAATGGTGTAGTGTCAAAAATGTCTCCTGGTTCGAACATGTCACCCTCTCCTTGCGAGGTTATGGGGAGAGAGTTTTGTGGTGTTGCATGAAAGGATGATGATGATGGATAATTAGGGTCATGGAAAGTGAGAGGGACATATGTATGTAATGGGTTTTTTCCCAAGATAGTGTTTGCATCCAATTCTTGATTATTGACAAGGGGGTGTGTTTGTATTGCATTGAGAAACACACTTCCCTTGTTAACACTAGGCTGAGTTGGAGCAATGGATGTTGTGATTTGCGGGATTTTTTGAGTGATATTTTGGAATGGGGGTGAAGATGAGATGGGGATGGTGGATGAGATTGGGGGTCTAATCCCAAAAGGTGTTTTCATAATAGTACTTATGTCGAAATCAGAACGGAGTTTAGCCCCTTGTTTTTCCAATTTGAGCATATATAATGAGGGGTTGAGCCTCATCATGATATTGATGATCTTATGATTCTCTGGATTTTGAATCATTTTAGTGATTTCCTAATGTGACATTCCAAAGGTAAGATCCTCTTCTAGGATTTTTTCTTTTGAATTTTGTGATGATGAGGGAAAGTTAGTCAAAGGATTGCTTGATTCAACGAGATTCATTTCAGAGTTAGTTTGGCTTAGGTCACTTGAAGTGGGTGTTTCTTTGTTGGCTTCCATGTTCTTGTGTTGAGATCTAGTTTGCACCATAAAATAGGGATCAATTTTGAAGAATATAGGAGATGAATCTCTAATTCTTTGGGTTTATATATCTTTAGGTACAAAAGAGAAAATTTTAGGATGATTTAAGGATCAAAGGGTGATAATGATATGGATGTAAGATGGATGTTTGATGGATGATTGGAACTCTTTGAGAAAAATATTGAAGGGTATGTTTAAACTTTAGGACTTGATTTAGGATTGATTTGTTTTGGATTTGGATTTTGGTGGACTCATAAACTCTAAGAGGTTGGATGTTGTCCTAGAGTTAAATCATTAACAAGATAATTTTTCTAGGTGTGAGAAGAAGGATTCATCTAAACACTCCTATCCAAACAAGATGATTTTGATAATGAACTCCTAAATCCCAAGATGTTTGGATGTTTATCAAGGGATGATTTTGTTCACAAGTTTTGATAATTTGATCAAATATGTGGAGAAGGATGCATCTACACACATTCAATCAAACAAGGTGATTTTGGATTGATTTCAAATGATTTTCCCAAGATTTTAACATGAAGTATTTTTTCAAGATTTTAAAAGAGTTGATGATGAGATGATTTTGGTTTTTATGTTCAAAGATGGATGAGTGTTTGATTTTGATCCTAGGATGTACCTAAAAAGACATTTTTATACTAGACCTCGGTATTGAAGAACATACAATACTTCTAAGGACCTCTCAACCAAGAACTGGTTCAAACTGGGCATACATTTATGGATTGTTCAAACAAATGAGTCTATAAAACCTTGTGAATTTTTTGCTTATTTTGATGTGTTGCTTTTGATTGCACTTCCTAATGTATTTCTTGATGACCTTTTGAGTGTGACTCCTAAATTTAGAACTTTGACTCAAGGACTTTTGTTTCGGGATTTTGAATTTCTTGGAAATCATGAGGAATCAACACATGTGAGAGCCAATTTTATTATCTTTGCTTAGTGATTTTGTTTTACCACAAACACTTTTTTTATTAGATTTTCAAACTAGATGTCCAATGTCTCAATTTATTTGAATCCCAAAAAGTATGTTATGTGGAATTTTGATGAAGTCAAGGCAAGGGTTACCTATTGTTTAACTTTAGTAGGAAAATTGTGATGTAAATCTAAGTGTTTAGAAACCTATAAGGATGAAATTCCAAGGGCAAGCAATAACACATGAATTTGGTCAATTGTATTTTCCTCCTAAAGGGTTTGAAATTTTGACGATGATGTTAAGTGTTTGTTTCCAAATGTTTTCGAACAAGCAAAGCATTTTGTAGCCAAGAATAAGCACAATCCTATGGATATGAAAGACAATATTTGTTGAGTCCCCACTTGGACAAGTCCATCTACACTTATCTTTAGCGAATGGTTAGATGCTTGACCCCAATGGCTCCCCTCCACGACACTCACTTATATGGGGCAGCCAAGCATCAACACCCATGAAACTCCCATGGCATGCTTTCCATTTCTACTAAAGACTGTAAAAGTGTGGGGCAACTTCATAATGACCGTTCTTGCACCAGCAAATAGATCAAGGGTTTTTATTCTGACTTTCTGTTCGTAGGAGTTGAACCAACGTGGCGAGAGACCATTGCTACCCTTCTCGTCGGAGCCAACCATGTGATATTGGAGTTTATTCCAATACCCACATTTATATCCCGGCTATAAATACTATTGGCTTTAGAGTGTTACCGATTGAGTCATTCCCTTGGGTGAGTACTTTTTCCCTAAGGCAGACCCTTTAAGATAAACAAAAGTGAGCAAAAATATTCATAGTTTGATCAACCTTCATTTAGAAACAAAGGGAGAACACATGCAATAGGTTTACTCACACTCACAAAATTTGTTGTTCAATTTTAAACCCAAATTGAAGTGTGTATGGGCAATTAATTATGCAACTTAATGTCACCAAAATCCTTTTGATTCTCAAGATCACCATGAGGCACGAGAGAAGCACATAGGTCTTTTGATGATATTACTTTGTGTACGTAATTACAAAACAATGCAAACACTTGTTCATTTTAAATCCACAATGCAAAAGTGAATTCATTTTAAAGCACCAAAGTAAGTGTGACAATTTTCCTTCAATTATTAATCCCAAAACAAACTCTAGTAAATTTGAGTCCTAATGTTCTTTTTAAGCCTTTTTGTAACAAGAATTCAAAAGGTTTTTTTAAAAGCCCAAAATAAAATTTGTAAGTTCTAAGCATAAAGAGATAAACAATTTTGCTTTAAGAGGAATAATGAATCCTCCAAGAGTGTTAAACAACACTAGAGCATTTAAAAACACTTGTTTTTGTGAAATGACATCATCATGCTTCCCTTCCTTTTTTTCTTTGATCGATCCAACCTACAAGAAAAATAGTTAGATTCTATAGGAACAGAAGTCAAGAAAGCAGAAAACAGACAAAAGAACCATAATTTGAAAAAAAAGCACGTGCTACAAATAAAATTTCACTTTATACTCCCCTCCAGTGGTGCAATCCACAAAGGTGTCGCAGTTTGATTTCACCAACAGTGTTGTATAGCCTCGCTTGCCAGTCAACATCGCTCTATAACAGACCAGTGAGCATGAATGTGTCACCCTTTTGGCTAGTGGTGCAATTTGTATTTTTGAAAGATTCTCGTGGGTCAGACAGCTTCAACAGTGTAGTTTAGAATTCAAAATTATGGGTGGGAAGATAGAGGCGTCGAAGTTTGGAGTTGTTAGCAGTTCTATATAGCGATGTTGGAGAACCAACAATGCTAAACAATGACGTTGAGGTCCCAACGACAGAGTTTTCCTGTAGACAAAGAAAAACATGAAAATTTTGACAAAAAGATGATTAAAAAACAAGATTGCCCTCCTAGCGCCAAAATATCGAACCTAGATCCTAAACCTGCGATAGCACAAGAAACAAACAACAAATTAGATTGAAAGCAAGTTAGAATATAGATTCCTCAAGAAATTCATTCGAATTGCAAAACAGAGAGGAAATGAAATGAAGAACACAATAAATCTTAAAACATATCAAATCCTATTCTAAAGCAAAGCAAACTCCTAATCTCTTGAGGGAATTGGTGCCAATTTGATGTGAAAATTGGCCTTTTCCCAATTCCAATGATGCAATGGTGATTTGATGATGAAAGTTGATTCACTTTGATGAAGAGTGATGAGTTCTTCAAGATAAAAATCTGCATAACCTAGCTATAATCTCAATGATATGGATGAATATTGCTAAAGATTTGAAATAGTAAGTTTACTCAAATTGTGGATGCCAAATACAATAGAGTAGCTCTCTATTTATAGAATGACAAGTTGAAGGATTGCCCAAAGTAGAGCAATGTGGGACTAAATTTCATCCAATGGAAAAGTGCCACTTGTCCAAATGTGAATAGGCCAAGGATGTGCAAGTTTTGATGAATGTGCCAATAAATGCCAATATTTGAATTTTGAAATTGTATTAATGGCAAGGTGGAGGGAGAGTCAAATGGAGTTATGGCCACTTGGATCAATGCAATGGACTTGTAAGAGGGAATGAATGCCTTGTTGGAAGGACAAAGTCAACTTAAATTTGAATTTCAAATTTGAAAAATATTATCCAAAGATGCCATGTTGAAGAAAAATAGAGATTTAATAAATCAAATATCTCTATTTTCATGAGCAAGTGGCAAAAGATGGAGGATGGGACATGATAAGAGACTAAATTAATCAAGGTTACTTAATTTAATGAAGGATTAAATGATGTGACGTATTTGACTTGAATTTATGGATTGATTTAAATCAAATATGAGAAGAATATGATTTAAATATTTAGTTAAATAAATATATTTTAATTTATTTAGCTAAAAAGGGATGATGGTTAGCTTAAATTAAACAAGGTTTAATTTATTTAATTTAATAGATAGAATTTAGAGATTTAATCAAATAGAATTGATTACTTAATTAAATATGGATAATTAGACCAGACTGGTTAATTTAATTATTGAGAAAAGATGACTTAATTAGATAATTGATTTTTTTAATTAAGAGAGGAATATTGATGAATTTAATCAAATAAAGGCATTTGATTAAATAGTTAGACTGAAGGATGATTCAAAATGAAATGATGTTAGTGGCCAAGATTAGATGTCTAATGTCAATCAGTACATTTTACTTGTCTACAACAATTACAAGCACTTGGGTTTCAAAATGGTGTATGAAGCATATTAGACAATTGTAGCACAAATAGAACAATTAGGACATCCAAATTAAATCTCATTTTATTGTAAACATCATATTATTAATCTAGTGAGTGTAATAACCATTGATGGTTACTAATCATTCTTTTTCTTCTTTTATTCTCTCCCTATTATAACTAGCACCAATTAACTAACTTATTATAAAAACTTCATTTATTAAAACAAATCAACCTAATGATTATATATCAATATCAATATAGCATACATACTATTGAGATAAACCCTTGTAA
Source organism: Sequoia sempervirens (assembly GCA_007258455.2). Taxonomy (NCBI): domain Eukaryota; kingdom Viridiplantae; phylum Streptophyta; class Pinopsida; order Cupressales; family Cupressaceae; genus Sequoia; species Sequoia sempervirens. Next base: position 51,824,916 of record VDFB02047397.1, read on the forward strand.
TGAGATTTACTCAAATATTAAAATTTATTGCTGCCCTCAAACATTTGTAATTCAAGCAACGTAATCCCTTAACAGTTCAAATTGCAAAAGGGAAACAATCTTTGATGGTCTATTACCTAGATACTGTGTTAGTTATGAGCATTTCATATTTGGTATCATGTAGGGCACCTCTACAGTAACCTATCTCAGTTTTTGTTATCTTAGAGTCATTTTTTCGTGGTGTCCAATTTTGACTTGATCGAAAAAGTGTTAATTGCAAGCAATGTAAAGTTGCAAAGTGGTGCAACTTTTATTCTGCAACTCATGTGACCAAACAGACTGTCCCAATGCATCCGAATGGGTACGTTTACGCTAGACATGGTCCTCTTTCACACCCAAACACGCGGAATCGCTCCGAGCTACATTCAACTGGATCGATCCCTTAAGAGTCCAAAATCCAAAAGGACAACAATCTTTGACAGACTATTACTCGAAAACCATGAATCTTAATAAATTTTCATCCAATCCTCACATTGGGCCACTCTACAATAACCTCTCTCTATTTTTGTTATCTTGGAGTTATTTTTTTATGGTGTTTTCACTTGATGAAAAAAGTGTCATATGCAAGCAATATAAAGTTGCAAAGCGGTGCAACTTTCATTTTGTAATTCGTGTGACCAAATAAACTATTCCAATCCATATGGATGGGTACATTTACATTAGACATGGTCATCTTTTTCACACAAACATGTAGAATCGCTCTGAGCTACATTCAACTAACTTGATCCCTTGAGGGTCCAAAGTGCAAAATAGAAACAATATTTTATGGGCTATTACTCAAAAACTGTGGTGCTTATGAAATATTCGTCTAATCCTATGATATAATGTTGGGCCCCTCTACAATAACCTCTCTTGGTTTTTGTTATCTTGGAGTGGTTTTCCTGTGGTTTCCAGTTTTCACTTGATGAAAAGTGTCAAATGTAAGTAATGTAAAGTTACAAAGTGGTGCAAATTTTGTTTTGCAACTCATGTGACCAAATGAATTATTCCAACACATATATATGGGTGGGTTTATGCTAGAAATGGTCTTATTTCCCACCCAAACAAGCGGAATCACTTCGAGCTACATTCAACTGACATAATCCCTTAAGAGTTCAAAGTGAAAACTGGCTGCAATCTTCGATGAGCTATTACTCAAACACCGTGATGCTTAGAAAATTATCATTTGATCCTATGTGATCAAATTGAACCTCTCTACAATAAACTCTTGTGGTTTTCTCTATATCAGAGGTGTTTTCTTGTGGTGGCAAATTTTCACTTAGAGAAAAAGTTGTCAAATGCGAGTAGTTGAAAGTTGCAAAGTGGTATAACTTTTGTTCTACAACTCGTGTGACCAAATGAACCATTCCAATGTGTTTGGGTGGGTACGTTTATGATAGAAATGGTCCTCTTTCACACCCAAACACACTGAATTGCTCTGAGCTATATTCAACCGGTAGAATCCCTTAAGAGTCCAAAGTGCAAAATGGTTATAAACTTCAGCATGTTATTACTCGGATACTGTGATGCTTAGAAAATTCTCGTTTGAGCCTATGGGATCGTATTGAGCCCCTCTAAAATAAACTCTCTTAGTTTTTACTATATTAGAGGTGTTTTTCCGTGGTGGTGATATCTGAGGTGTTTTTCCATGGTGGTGAATTTTTGCTTGGGGAAAAAGTTGTCAAATGCTAGTAGTTGAAAATTGCAAAGTGGTGCAACTTTTGTTTTGCAACTCGTGTGACCAAATGAAATATTCCAATGCCTTTGGGTGGGTATTTTTACAATATGCATGGTCCTCTTTCACACCCAAACATGTTGAATTACTCCAAGCTACATTCAACAAACAAAATCCCTTAAGAGTTCAAAGTGCAAAATGGATGAAAACTTCAGCATGTTGTTACTCAGATATCATGACGATTAGAAAATTCTCATCTAAGCCTATGGGATCATGTTGGGCCCCTTTACAATAACCTCTCTCTATTTTCACTATCTTAGACACATTTTTCCATGGTGGCAAATTTTTATTTGGGAAAAAAGTTGTCAAATGCAAGTAGTTGAAAGTTGTAAAGTGGTGAAACTTTCATTTTGCAACTCATATGACCAAATGAACTATTCCAACACATATGAGTGGGAAATTTTATGCTAGGAATAGTCCTCTTTCACACCCAAACACGCTGAATCACTCTAAGCTACATTCAATTGACATAATCGCTTAAGAGTCCAAAGTGCAAAATGACTATAATCTTCAACGGGTTGTTACTCAGACACTGTGATGCTTAAAAACTTTTTGTCTGAGCCTATGGGATTATGTTGGGCTCCTCTACAATAACATCTCTCAGTTTTTGCTATCTTGAAGGTTTTTTCCATGGTGGTGAATTTTCACTTGGGAAAAAAATTGTCAAATGCAAGTAGTTGAAAGTTGCAAAGTGGTGCAACTTTCATTATGCAACTTGTGTGACCAAACAAACTGTTCCAATGTGTCTAGATGGGTATGTTTATGCTAGGAATGGTCCTATTTCGCACCCAATATGCCAAATCACTTTGAGCTACGCTCAACTAACTCGATTCCTTAAGGGTCCAAAGTGCAAAAGGGCAACAATCTTTGACAGGCTATTACTCAGAAATTGTGACACGAATATTTTTTCTAATTCTATGAGATCGGGTTGGGCCCCTCTACAATAACCTCTCACAATTTTTGTTATTTTGGAGTGGCTTTCCTATGGTATCTTGTTTTCACTTGATAGAAAAAGTGTCAAATGTAAGTTGTGCAAAGTTGCAAAGTGGTGCAACTTTTGTTTTGCAACTTGTGTGACCAAATGGATTGTTCCAACATGTCCTGATAGGTACGTTTACGCTAGGCATGGTCCTCTTTCACAGCTAAACATGCAGAATGAATCTGAGCTACATTCAACTGGCTTGATCCCTTATGATGGCATCCAAAATAATAGAAAAGAGAAACATACACATGATGGTTGAGAAGTCCGAGTTTTCCACACAAAAAGAATATGATCATCCTCAAGTCTAGCAATTGCAAGACATTTTTTAATTATCCTTCTTGACCTTACAATAATATACAACCAATTGTAAATGTGTAAAATGGTGGAACTTGGAAATTTTTTATTTTTTCTCAATTAACAACTTTGGTTGTGAAGCATTTTGTCATTTTCATTTGAAATGATTTTCTATGCTTGAAAATTAGATTCTAAGAGAAACAAGTTATGCTCTCACATACATTTATTATATGTTGTGATAAATAAAGTTTCCACCATTGAGGCCATTTCTTATTTGTATTATAAATTATAACTTGCTTTCTCCCAATTCCATTTCCTATACAAGAAATATTATTGCAAAAAGTTGACATATACATCTTTCGACGTGTTTATATGGCGATGGATCAAGAACATAACAATTCATTCTACACTATGAGGATTATGCTGTGAAAATGTTTAAAGACTATTCAAGATAAATGTTTGTATGATAATGTGTCAAGAAGTTAACTACTCATCATCTACTATGAATATTATGTTTTGCAAGTGTTGTGAAGATTATGTATCCTTTGCTTAATTGAGTTGTTCCAATCAAAAGATTAAATATATTGGAATATTTTTATGAAAGATTTCATGGAATATCAATTGAAAATGTGTTTTTTGTTTTTAGATAAAACATTTCATAGAACTCTTTAGATTAAATTGAATTGAGATATGTAAGAAGAAGGGAGCATTAGGAAATACATTGTTCAAGGATTTTAAATAAGCCTTCTCTCTTGTTGCAATTTTGGGTGGATTATATTACTTTCAAAGTATTATGAATGCTTTGCCTATTTTCTAGTTGACAGTTGGCATTCTAGAAGGCTCACCTCTTGAAATATTTTATACTCATTCTTAATCAATTATTAAGTTAATAATCAATGCATTTAATTATAGTTAATTTATTTTCTTTTCAATTTGTGCAATTTTGGAATTTGTAACTCTACTACTATTCCTAGAAATATTGAAGTTGTTTAGCACCGACTAATAAAATTGTTTAGCATCAATCAATTAATATTAAAGACAAACCATGAAGGATAGCAATGATCAATGCTAGGGCTAACCAATTAATAAGTATACACACAAATAATTCAAGCATTTACATGTGAATAATGGAAGCACAAGTACTCAAAAACATGTAAGCCTTGAAGTATACACACAAATACATAGTATACACAAATTAATACAAAGTATATGCATGAATACAAGGTATACACATGAAAACACACAAGTCACAAAGTATACATTAGAATACACATAAGTCACAAAGTATACACGTAAGCTATAAAGTATAGACTTGAATACATGTAACACATATCTATTGAACCATGGATTTATAATGCAAATATGGATACCATCAATAAAAATGATTTGTATTAACCAAATAGACATGTAGGTATACATGAATATATGCCAATATAAGTATAAAATATAGGTACAAAATAACCATATAGGCTTATGAGAATGCCATATAGGCATACAATGTCAAATATATCCAATAAAAAATATGTACAAAAATGCCATATAGGCATATAAAAAAGGGTTCTAGAATGAAAAGTCATTGCTCTCCATGCTTTCGAAATAAACTCTTGCCCTTCGCTTGTCAATTGGATGGCGATATGTCTGTCACTCATTTATGCTGCAGTTGAGGAGTGCTCTTGGTGCTCCTCCTATGGTTTAGTTCTTGGTCAAGTCTTATCTATTATAATAGGAAGTAAAAATATTAATATATAGAAATTACATTATAAAAAATGATATATTTAACAAAATAATCACTTACTACCATATGACGATCATTCTCCATGAGGGAAATATTCAAATGCCCATGTCGAGGCATGTTGAAGCCTTGCATAAACCCTCCAAATAGAAATTAAGCTACGAATCAATAATGGTTTGATTTTTCACTAACTAACATCTATAACAATGAATGTAAATTGAAATTTAGTAATTTTCACCATACCTCCCCTGTCAGAGCCATCGAGGAGTCTATAGCAGATGAAACACCGATCTCCATTGCCCTCTAAAAATTCAGAGGTGTATCCACTTGCAACATCTGAAAATAAAACAATAAATTATTAAATCATGAAAACTACAATAGTGATCCACGTCATGGCTTATAATGTATGAGATAATGAACAAAATTTGGAGTACTTATTAAACTATATATTTTTTACTATCATGCTTACTATTTTCCCTATCGATATCTTGTTCAAAAGAATGTGTTTTTAGGCTTTTACCCATAGAAACAAGGCGATGAACTATTTGATAAAATGCTTTTGTAGACATGTATGATAACTATGGTGGCGTAGAGAAGGTAGTGAACTATTTGAAAAAATGCCTCAAAGAAATGGGGTCTCATGGCGATGTAATGCCATTACAAACAAATATGTTATGGAATTCCATCACCATAAGACCCCATTTTTTTGAGGCATTTTTTCAAATAGTTCATTGCCTTCTCTATGGTATTATGCTAGGATGGGGTGGATGGTATAGTGTGGCCTTGGTTATGAGATGGAGGGACATTATGACATGAAGAGGGAGGGGTGGAGACATGGACAAGTGGAAAAAAAGGTGGAAGGTTCCATAGATTGGTAAATTGAGGATGAGGACCTTGAAAATAATTTGGAGGGGAATTTTGGCTAATGGGTTGGTTTCTATTCTTCGAGTAGTGTATTGTTTGATAAAATTCCTTCGAGAAATGTGGTCTCATGGTGATGGAATGGCATTCCATCACCATGAGACACATTTCTTCAAGGAATTTTTTCATATTACTCATTTCCTTGACTATGATATTGCTTACTATTATGCTTTGATAGATTTTTTCCAAGCATCCATAGTTTGTTGGAAAGCACCTATTTTAGGCTTTTAGCCATAGCAGCAAGGAAGTGAGTAGTTTGATAAAATTCTTTAGTACACATGTATGGAAAATGTGGTAGTATAGAAAAGGTGGTGAGCTATTTGAAGAAATCCCTCGAAGAAATGTGGTCTCATGTTGATGGCATGACATTCCATCACTATGAGACTATATTTCTTCGAGGCATTTTTTCAAACTACTCACTACCTTGTCTATGCTATTGCTTACTATTATGCTTTGATAGATTTTTTCCAAGCATCCATAGTTTTTTGGAAAACACATTTTTAAAGCTTTTAGCCATAGCAACAAGGGAATGAACTATTTGATAGAATTCTTTGGTAGACCTAAATGGAAAATTTGGTAGCATAGAAAAGGTAGTAAGCTGTTTGAAAAAGTGCCTCAAAGAAATTGGGTTTCATGGTGATGGACATCACCATGAGACTGCATTTATTTGAGGAATTTTTTTAAACAACTCATTGCCTTGTCTATGTTATTGCCTACTATTATTCTTTCATATATTTCTTCCAAGCATCCATAGCATAGAAAAGGTAGTGAACTATTTGAAAAGATGCCTCAGTAAAAAGTGGCATCATGGAATGCCATGACAAGCAAATGCAATTAGAAGCTACTCCTACTTATTACTTATGCTATGTGAAGTAATTGCATCACTACTTATGTTGACTTTCTAAAGAACTATATTGTAGTTGAAATTTTGTCATCTATCAACTTCTAGTTATTAGTTATGGAATGTGAAGTGATGCTTTGAGTTTGAAAGATGTGCAATGCAATGTAATCAACAATGTGAATATAAACTACAAAAATATATTAAGTATAATTCATTAGTTAAAATCTTTATTCTATTACTTGCATGTAGGTTTTTGTAAATCCACTGGCATTGGGAGGTGTTCCCTTGAAACCTCCAATTTTAGCCTATTCAACATCCAAAATCACATATTATAATACCATTCATAAAACAATGCTATTAACATGTAATAAATTTTTAATTGTTTACTAGTTACATACCTCAATGGTAGATGTAGTGGAGAAATAAGCAAGTGTAGGGCTAGTATATCTAGTATCATCACTGTGACCTTGAAATTTTATTAAAATCATAAAACTAAATTAGTTAATCTTGCATTTCAAAATTGAAATTTAATAAATTAAATTCAATGAGCGTACTAACATTTACCTGAGAATCGATACCATAGGCCTCATTCAAAATGCTAGCTTCCCTTGCCATCTCCATAGCTGTAGACGTATCCTACGTAGTAGCCTCTTGAGTGTTGGTGGGGTCATATGAACAAGTCACCCTGCAAGCTTGCCACAAATGGGATCGAAGCTGACCACTTGAAGAATCCCTTGGATGGAGTTGTATTATAGGGTTGGCATGCTAGATGACACTCTGGGTCAAAGAGATGATGGCTTGCAAAGTCTCTACCTCAGTACTCTCCTTCACAATGGAAGGGATAACGATGTGCTCATGAGGCAGACTAGTGAGAGTTCATCTTGCTTGATGCCTAGGATCCTATTGTGCATTAGGTCTATCTTGAGCCAACCCCCCACCTCTCCCCTAGAAGTCGCTCATATCAAAATAATTTGGGGTTTTGTTCAAGATAAACTCACAATATAGTTTCCTTAGGAAATATTGTGGGACTTCACAATTTTTGCATGATGGGAAATCAAAAACCATGTACCACCTATCCCAAAAAAGGTCCTAATCTATTGGTGGTGGCACTAATGGATATGAAACCTCTTTTCATTGAGGGTAATATTTGCATTCGTGCATGGGTCAGTGAATAATGAGCACAAATATAATTTTGTAATTTTAAGATCTTTTACATCTTTATATGATAATTTATCCCAGTAATAAATCCTAGTTGCTTGCCTCCTATCTTTCCAACCAGTTAATTGTTTGCTGATTGAATATGCATGTTTGAACATTTCTTTGAGTGAAGTTGCTAGGGTCATTCTTTCCATGGTTGAACCATTTAGATGGTTGAACCTCCTGATTAACTCAATTTTTTTATTGTTTTCAATTTAACTCATTAAGTTTTGCTGAGTGCCGGGAGGATGTTGAGGGATTGGTGGAGGATATTGTTGTTGTGGTTGTTCAACTTGAGAATTTTTTGTTGTTGTTGTTGTTGTGCTTGTTAAGGATTTTGTTCCTGTTGTTTTTTTTGTGCTTGTTGAGTATTTTGAGGAGTGTTTGTAGGTTCATTAACATCTCCTACAAATTCAAAAAATAAATATAAAAAACAACCTAAAACTAACAAAAAACAAACAATCCTCACCTCTCAAACCTCCTCGTTGACGTGGTGGCATCTTGGTAATGAAACAACAACAATTTGATGAAAAAACTTGCAAGATGGCTCCTCCTAGAATGTGAGCACGAAAAATGAAGGGTTTTGGCCATGGGTAGAAAAAATAGAGTCAGAATGAAAATGAATTAGAATTCCTTTTTTTTTTCTCTTAATACCTCATAACGTAAGCATGTTATAACTCGCTTGTGTTATGGGCTCATTGAGGCTGAGCATTAGGCTCACCACACCAAGCCATAATGCAAGAGCATTATGAGGTTTTAATTTTTTCTAAAAAAATTTGGCCACAAATTGGCCCCCATCTTTTTGCACCCACTAGCGTAGAATATAGCAAAAAATAAGTACAAATGAAGGAGGGAGAAAAAGAAAAAATACTTGAGATAATTTATAGCTCAAGAGACACTTTCCTCAAAAGTTGTAATGTCCACAAGTGGCAGAAAGAAGGGCTTTGTATGTGGATCAATGAGAGTGTGATGAATGAGCAAACAAACAACTTTGTAAAGCTCATAAATTGGGTCACAAAATGAATTCACATAGTGAGGCATGAGATCAAGAAGATGGAATTTGAATTCTCCTGGACAATCATTTAGAAAACCATGGGCCATGGCATAGAGAAGTTTAGAAATTTTCCTATCTATAAGAAGATGCTCTCTACAAAGGATACCACCCACAGAGTTTGAGCCCTGGAGTATATCATAGCTTTCTAGTGTTGGTTGCAAGGAGGAGAGCGAGCAAACATGTGGGAGCAAATAGGTTCCAGCCAGAAACTTCACCATTTCCACACACCACAAAATGTCAATGAGATTTGATACAAATCTTGATGCAATTTCATAAGGAAGTTCCATTACATTAAGTCCCATCCAATCATAGCCCAAAACAACTTCAATTGCATCTAGAACTTGTTTGCATTTGAATGCAAAGGTTCTACTTAATTTTTCCTCTGAGAGGAAAAAACTATCACGAATCTCATGAGTTCTAGGAGGAATTAATACCCTGAATAGCCTGTCCATTTGAAACAAGATGTAATACTAGTCGAGACTAAAGAGTGTAAGTGAAGAAAGCAACAATTACCATGTTTAAAACGAAGGACTTGGCTGCCATTAAACTCTAGAAAAGCCACACACATGTAGAAAATAACAATTCTTGAACACTAATTGTACCCTTCAGAGGTGAGAGCCAAAGATAATAAATGCCAAAGCAAGGCATGTACCTTGATCCTCTAATTATTTGTCAAATGCCATAGAATGTTTTATATGTTGAAAATGTTACATATCATAAGGAAAGTTTGCTTTTGCAAAGAGAGAAAACTGCTAGATTTGATTTCTCTAATGTCAACAAGAGTCACCATTTATACATAAGCATTAGAGAAAAGATAAGAAAAAATAAGCAATATCTCGTGCCATTTTTGACAAAATGCACTTGTCACCACAAAAAGGAGAATCTGAGCAGATTACCAAATTTCCAAATTTATTGTGACACCAAAATCCCTCAAAAATGTTCAAAAAAATGAGATAAGCCTAAAATTATGGACATCTATGAAGGAGGTGGTTGTAGTTGTCTGTACCAAGCAAGCAAGTATGGCCATAGATCACAAAACAACTGTGTTCGGGGTCTTAAATGCTAGAGTACCAGCAAATAATGCCAATGTTTCTCGACCTCAAAGAGGAACACAAGAACAATATGAGGCCCATGGAGGTTAATGAGTCAAAACTCTTTTTAATAAAAATTCTAGTTCCTAACCTATAAATTCTTTGTGTTCAAGAGATTCATCTATTTCCTTGTTGGCAAGCGAGTTAGCCACTTCATTGATATCTCTATAAAAGTGGGAGATTTGATAGCTTGTGAACCCCTCAAGTTGTTTTAATATGTATGTCAAAATATAGTTTTAATGCCAAGAGTTTGAGCCTCTATTTTTTACAGCCAATATTGCCATCATCGAATCCCCTTCTATAGAGATGTGGGAGATCAATAATTGTTTTTCCAAACCCAAGCCTAGACTCAAGGATTTTAATTCTACAAGATTGTTAGTATCATTAGGGATTAACTTATAAGCCGCACCAACAAAGACACCTTGATCATCTCTTTAAACTGCCACAATACCTAATCTACCTGGGTTGCCTCTTGAGGCCCCATCAAAGTTTAATTTAATAAAGGTTTTGGGTAGGGGGTTCCAAATTAGGTTCATTCTAACTGTGGGGACCTTGTTTTGAAATGATCTAGCTTTAGGAAGCTTAAGAGATTGCCAATTCCTTAGTATCAAAGCATCCCAAGAAGAGAAGTGTTTTGATGAATGCGCTTTTTGGTATAAGGTGGATGTAGTTACTTCAAAAATGGAGATTTTGATTTTTTGCAGGACTTGGGAGATAGAGGAGGGATTTTTCCTTAAAGTTCTATTGTTCCTCTCAAGCCATATGTTCCAGATTATGATGGAGGGGAAGATCTCCCATAAGAATGAAAATGATGCAGAGAAAAATACAGAAACTCATCCAAATTCATAGATTCAGGTTACAAAAGACTCAAAAATCACTTAACTCACAAATTGAAAATAACTTGTGTCAATTTAAAAAAAATCGATTACAATTGCTCATCAGTAAACTCCAATTCTTGCAAGTAAACAACTAACTTAATTAAATTAGTTTACATGAAATGCACATTACAAATCTGATAATTCCATTTGATCACTAGGATCTTCAACCTCTCTATCTGTTCTATAGTTGTTATCTCTTATTCCAATAATTTACTGTAACTATAGAACACTCTTTCTTCTTGTTTCAAATAATATTAACTTATCTTTATTACTCTACTCTTCATTGTATTTCTGAACAAAAAGTGGCTTCATGTAACCAGTGCTCCTTCTCTCTAAATATCAACATCTTTTCACTGCTGCATTCTCCTTACCCAAGTGTGCACGTCCATGTATTTCCTAGAAGCTAGCTCGACACCTTTATATTTTCCCTCTTGAATGTATGCGATGATTTAATCTCTTGCCTCCACAACTTTCTTGCATTAATTTTCATTAATATGGAGTCATACTTATCACGTCCTCTACTAAGAGTCTACCATTGGCCTCTATGGTCACTCCTTGCCACGTGAGACCTTCTCATGCACTATCTCCAACATTAACAATGTATTGGGTTACACATCGGAGTCAAATCTCATATAAAATACTTTTGATGTGCGGAAATTGTTACTCATTCCCTACCTCACTTCTTATTGGTGCTCATGGTTGCCATCATGGTGAGAGCTAGTTGGGGGGTTGTTCATTTCCTTTCTAACTATGGCCTCTTTGTCTCCTTAGACTACATTTACCTTGCTTTACCCTCTCATTTTACTCTCTTTACAACTACGAACCCTCTCTATTCCTTACTACATAAAAATTTACACATATGTATGACACTTTTCTTGCTTTCCTATTTGCTGCATTCAAGACTTTACGCCTATTGTAGTCTCATGTGTTTCCTCTACAACAACATATGGCATGGGTCATTTTCTCAACTAGGTGTGACTTTTCTTCCCCATACTTAAGTTCATCTAAGGTGCAAGTAAGGAGGGCTTCTCTGTAATTTTCCTTCACTTCAATGCCTTCTCCTTCCTCCTTCAACTATTGCACCTTCATCTGTTGTAATTCCAATTTTAAATAAAATTCACTATGCATCCATCCACCTTCTTTCTTGGTGAATGTCTACCCCTTCACATTCTCATTCAGACCTCTTTCTTTTTATTGTTACCTTTTAATATCCTTCCAGTAGATAATCATTGAAAATCACATGCCTCCCATGATCAATTTGATGAAGAAATACATTTAAATCAATTAAATATTAAAATGCTTGCTCAAAGTTTCAAATTTGAAGAGTGACATCAACCTCTATGTTGGTTATTTTTTTAGAACCAAATTTAATCTTAGTCCTAACCTATGAGCTTGCCACGACCCAATTATCAGCTCGGTTGAGGATTGGCCAACACTTAAGTAGATTAATTATTACTTTACTTCTTCTCTTCAGGCTCTATGAGACCCAAGGAGGGTAATCCCATAAATACTCAAAATGTTTTATGCTTGGTCAAGAGTATTTCTTCACATAGATGCACTATTCCATGAAAATCACCTTATCAAAAGCTCAACAAACCTTAGATAGAAGTGTTAATTATTTTCAAGGAGTGCGCCTTCATACTTAGAGTTGGGAAATTGTAACTTCAAGTATTATGAACCATTCTTCATCTTGAATCCTAGGCCCTATTCAATACTGGCTCAACTGACTATAAGATAAACTAACAAGATAATCATTGCTTCATCTAATGCAAAAAATGAGTTACAACTAGTAATCAATCGATAATATAATTTTGAGTGAAACTCAGAAATTAGCAGACCATTAGAGTGTTACTTTGTAACATCTAACTCATGGTATCTACAAAATATGACTTCCTTACTAAATCCTATATTCTTTTCTCACAAATTAATGAGCTCATTTAAGAATTAAATCAATTCATTGAACTGAAGCATAAAACAAATTCATACATTTTGTGCAAATGAAAAAAGAAAAATGAATCTTTCATTAACAATCTTCATTCATAACTTGGAAGAAAATACATAGGAGAGCAATATTTTGAAACTAAAATTCTTCTTCATTTCTGGTATTTCTTTGTAAATCTATATTTAAGATTCATACACAGTATAACTTTCATCTTAGACTCTCTTCTGATACATCTACTAGAGTATCTATTTACATTCTATTATGCTATTAGTGTATAGTATCTATTGTGATCGTGTCTAGACTCAAAATTCTGAACTCTCTTTTTCAACCATGAAATCCCCTTTATATAAATAGGGGAGCAAAAAGCACTCGACTGAATTACAATTTTAATTTCATTTGAGTTCATTTCAAAAACCTAATTCTAACTAACTCCTCTAAGGACTCCCCAGGCGGTTTCATACGCAATCATTTTAGAATAGGGGAGGCCAAAAACATGTGCATGATATTAGCCATCATTGTCACAACATTTGTCATTTGGAACAAAAAAGATTTGGTTCATATCATCTTGAAAACCATCCACATCAACATAAGAAAATGAAAGACAAACCATGAATATATGAAGAAAAATACCTCCTATGCAAAGACCATGGTGTCATCAAAAACTAAAATAGGAGGTGACCCTATTTAGAGTTGTTGGCATCCAAAAATTCCCAACTTCTCCTTGTCCTTGATGGAATTGGAGGTATCACCAGCACATCATCAGAACTCCTATATGGAACTAGGGAATGTAGGTATTGGCCATAGTCTGAGTCGGTATCAGCTTCAACATCTGAAGGAGAGTCCGAAAGCATGATAGGAGAGTTGTGCTTACCTAGGCGGGCCCTGTGACTCTTCTCCTTCTTCTTGGCCTTCTTCATGAGCAATGCTAGCTCCTTGCCTTTGTAGTCGACCACTTCACTTGGAAGTGTCCTATTCCTTAAGCGGTATGTACTCTGCATAATTGACTTCTTCTTATGGCTCCTAGCCCTCCTTTTACCCTTTGAAACCTTAGGAGAAGCCATGGCTACCTGTTCAACTATATCCTCATGAAATTCAAACATACTTAGCTAGCTAAACCTCCTAACAGGTGGAAATGATGCACCAACTTTTCCCATTTTCTCTAGAGCTAGCAGAGAGATAATTAAAAAGGCTCTTGACTTAAGACCCACAAGAGAAGCACCCCAATCAAAACAATTGCAGATAACTCGAGCAACAGAATCCCAAATAGACTAGAGAACCTAATCTCATATCAATTTTCTCAAGATGAAAACACTGAAACTCTGCTTAGGAAACCTCAATCACCTCTACTACACACAACTTACTTCTTCTGTAGCTGAAAAGATAGTGTGAATAAACAACAACCATCCTGCATTTAAATAGAAAATTTGAGCATGCATAATTAATGATTCATAATTCTTACACAAGCGAATTGGTAACTTATCAGCTTGGCTTTGCATTTGGACTGTTCATCTTAGAGAAATTAAAACTTCATCTAAGGTGGCTATGAGCATTATTTTTTGACCATTATCAACTTGCTCCTTGAAAACAACAAGGCTATTTTAAATGATGGCACATTTCCTTTTAACCTTGATTAATCATATATGATTTGACAATTAGCATGTATCGCCAACCTAATTCATGCTTTTCATTAATATCAGTGAAGTACATAGGACCAGTTTCTTAGAGAGAAAATTTCTGTAGATGCTTCATCACTGATCCTCCCCAAAATTTAGGGTGCAATTTAGCGATGATTTCAGTCCATTAGATCATCTCATTTTAAGACTTTATGAAAGGTTCTCTAGTTCTCTCACCACTTTCCTTTTTGATTTGTGCAAAATCCCCAGGATCATGCCATGCTACCATTTTCATTTATTGTCATCACTTGTTGCCGATCTACTTTATCTTGACCCGACTCCATCAACAATGTAAATATCCCGGTGATGATCTCTAGCCCCTGGTTTTGTGGCTTGACCCTTGGTCACATTCATTCTTTTGTTGTGCATTGCTAATTCAAACCTTGCTCTTAAGACTCTCTTTGTGATGGGAGATGTGTCAACACTAGATTTGGACATGTACAACCTGTATAAAACAAACATCACAAAAGACATCGCTCGTCTGATCATATCATATTAGCAAGAGATAAAAGCCTTTAGAGGACATCCATCATTTATCGCTAATTTAGAACCCAAGTTCTAAATCAAATTTGTGATGAGCGATGAAGTTATTACATAAGGCCTTTTTTTATCACAAACTCTCCTCATATTTTTTGTAAGAAATTATTGATGAGAAGATTTACAACTTTTGTAATGTCCATCACACATTGCTGATGTGAGACCTTACATTCAAAACACATCCACGATCAAATGATATACAAGAAATCTAATCACATCACTCATCGTTGTTACAATTTTGAAGGCTCAAAAGCGATTAGCGATGAGTGATATCATAGGGAAAATATTAGTCCATCGCTCATCGCTAATTCAAAGTGTGAACCAATGAATAAATTAACAATGAGCGATACAACTATGAAGGCCATCGAGACATAAATGGGAACTTTCTAAGTATGTGCTCATTAGTTGTTTTAAAAGAGGGGACTTCTCTAGGACGACATGAGAATAGTAGGTTGAAGACTTATGAATCATGCAATACAATGGATGTAGAAGTTAGGCGATTCAAACCTAGAAATAAGAAAGGCCAGTCACATGATATTTTACGAGCGTGAAAAGATTCTTTGTGATTGACAATAGGAAATACCAGTAAACAATAGGATATAACGCCAAGTGATTGAAACAAACAAAACCCTAAACCTCATATAAGAACCCTACAATAGATCTAACAAATAATTTTAGGTAAAATTTGTTAGGGTTTTAACATGATCACGCTAGAATTTTGCAAAATTTGAAAGTGCCATCAGTGTCTCTTTCTGGGGACATCTATTCCTTAGTGAATAGAGTGAGAATTCAGATCATCTAGAGAAGCAGACCAAGTGCCTACTCCATTGGGCAATAGAGTCAAAAAGTCATATCTACCCCTAACATTTTTGGTTTGACAAGTCAAACCGTATCTGATGGCCCAGGCCACCAAAAACTGTAGGCCTTCTCTTACCTCTGTCATAGACAAAGTTTGCATCACACCTCACTAAATCGAATCTGAAGAGATTATTGGAATATGCTTGATTAAACATGTTGGCGACTCTCAATAACATAGCAAGTACAACTTTATGAATAAATTCATAATTACCCTCCATTTGAGAATCAAGCATAGCCTTAAAATACTAATTATTATGTGGTAATGACTCATAAGTTTTTTCATTCAAAATATTGTAAAGTTGAAAACAACTTCCCTTGATGTTTTTCTCATTACCACACTGTAAGAAAATTCCATTCAACTAAAAAATCTATAACTCATACTCTGCCATATAGCTAGGATCATCAAGCTCAATCTTATTAGTAGTTTGCATATCAAAAGTGAAAGGATTACAAGGACCAATCAAAAGATTATGCATATTATGCAAACTATCTCCAAGTGTATGCAAATAAATACACTCATATATTAGCACACCCTGTAACTATGCCTCAACAAGTTGGTGTAGAGAATCATCAAGAATCTCTACCCTATCCTTATTTGTACTTGCTCTGACATCTTCTGAACACATCATACTAACATCTTCAGAATCCAAAGCTTGTTCAAAAGTGAGTAATTCTGGTTCCAAAAGATAATCTAATTTCTCTTTGAAGCTAGCATCCATATCCACATGAAAAGACTCATAACTAGGCTCATCTAAATCAAGAAACAAATACTTATCCAAATCTGCATTAAAATTTTCAAAATCTTGCTTACCAGATATACAAACTTCATGGTTACTTGCTATCCTCAACTCATCAACACAAGTTTCTGAGTTTGCATCATCTGGCATACTTCCATGCTCATCATACAATGCATTATTAAAATCAAATGGTTGTTTGTCATTAACCAAATTATCACCATGGTGACTAGCCTATTCATATGTGGAAGGAATATCAGATACCTATTTTTCATATCTTTTATAAAAAAGATTATTATCACTATCAAAATCAATAAGAGCATTACACAATAATTGAGGGTTACTTGTATGTGCATATTTATGATATTCAATGGTTAAAAAACTTGAAATCTATTCACTATTCAATAGACCATAATCATGGTCCATTCTTTCAACCACTTCTCTCTCTTGTCCTCTAGTAGATAAACATGCCTTACCAAGCTATAAGTTAGGACACACCAAGATATTACCACTATCAAAATCTAGAAACTTCATAGAATGGGTTTCAACATTTATTTGAGCATTTATATCTTATTGAAAATAAAAAGAAGCATTTTCACTATTATGAGAATCAATGGTTAAAATTGCAACACTCCTAACCTCTTCCTTCTCAAGCATGCACTTGTATGTATCTAAAACTACATGTATCTGATCTTTTGTACTCATACAACTATTACTTTCATCAACATGTTTATCTGTAACTGAAGACAGTAGACTTTGCACAATTCATTCCTCATTTTTTCCATATTATCTAGACATATGTAAGCCATCTGCATACTCAATATTCTAAAATCCCTCAACAATGCACTAGATCCCTCCTCAAAAGCTTCAAAATACATATGAATTCAATCTGATGTACTAGGTTTGAAACTTTTAGGGATTAGTGCAAGAGCAACAAAAAATTTGTGACTAAAAGAAACACTTGACTCTTCATCTTGTTTCTTAAGCTATTTTAACTTTGTGAAAATATTAGAAGGCTCTTTTGCAATTTTTTTCCTAAAATCATCCACCAATTTATCCCAACAGGAAAAGGACTTCTCAAGAAAACTTAAGTACCAATCCCTAGCTTTAGCTTCAATAGATCTAACAAAAAATATCATCCACATACCCTGATCTCCAAATGAATGTTTCACCATGAAATTATACAAACTTTGGACATGTGCATCTCCTTCACACACATTGCATCCATTAAACCTAAGCATCTGCATATAGACTCGAGATGGCATACTTTTAACCTTATAATCAATCCATGACAAGTCTAATTGATCATATAATGAATGAAATGAATTGACAAAAGGTGCAATATATTGACTAATAGATCTAGTATGATTATGTCTTAACTGGGCTTGTATAGCAATAAGGTGCCTTTTGTTTAACTCTTTAACTCCCCCTTTGAACACAACTTTCCATTATGGCCTTATCCTAGGCTTATTCACATTAGGTTCTTGTACTTTGGGGTTTCAACTATTTGAGGGTTATCAGACTTCTGAAGATTCTGGACTATATGCATCCAGGTTTCTAATGGCATGGTTATTTCTCTTTGATAATCCATGGATGTATGCAAATCTGGTTTTAACTAATGGTGCACAATCACAACTATGACAATATGAAGGATCAATGCAAATAGATAGTAATTCTTAAGATATACAACTTCATTCTAACCATCCATACTTTCTAGTTTGTGAATAAGACTTCAAATGAAGCAATGATTGCAATTTATATGACAGGTTCAGTAAATGAATTTATGTAAAGAACTATGTACCTTCACACCTCCAGTAACTACAACTTTGAATAGAGATTTTTCATATTACACTAACAAACAACAACCCTTCATGTGTAGAAATTGTAGAGCAGAGTCACTACCTCTTCAATCAAGAGGAAAACCTTTGAAGCAAGGATATCTTCACCTGAGTTCTTCCATTAGAGTTACCTTAGGGCTACAACAAACCACTTTGCAGGTCTGGGACTTCTTCAACATTTGAACCAGATGTTCATTTTGTTTTGAATTTTTAAAATGGTCTTCGACACATTTGTATGAAGGATAAAAAGGTGTCCCTAGTAGAGTCACCATTTTTGTTGGTTATTTTTTTAGAACCAAACTTAATCTCAGTCCTAACCTATGAGATTTCCATGACTCAATTATCAGCTAGGTTGAGAATTGGCCAACACTTAAGTAGAGTAATTATTACTTTACTTCTTCTCTTTAGGCTCTGTGAGACCTAGGGAGCGTAATCCCATACATATTCAAAATATTTCATGCTTGGTCAAGAGTATTTTTTCACACAGATGGAATATTCCATGAAAATCGCCTTATCAAAAGCTTGGAAAACCTCAGATAGAAGTGTTACTTATTTTCAAGGAGTACACCTTCATACTTAGAGTTGGGACATTAAAATTTAAACTATTATGAATCATTCTTCATCTTGAATCCTAGGCCCTATTCAATACTGGCTCAACTGACTATAAGATAAACGAACAAGATAATCAGTGCTTCATCTAAGGCCAAAAATGAGTTACAATTGGTAATCAATCAGTAATACAATTTTGATTGAAACTTAGAAATTTGCGGACCATTAGAGTGTTACTTTGTAACATCTAACTCACGGTGTCTATAAAATATGACTTCCTTACTAAATCCTATATTCTTTTCTGACAAATTAATGAGCTCGTTTCAACATTTAATCAATTCATTGAACTGAAGCATAAAAAAAATTCATACATTCTGTGCAAATGGAAAAAGACAAATGAAGTTGTCATTAACAATCTTCATTCATAACTTGGAAGAAAATACATAGGAGAACAATATTCTGAAACTAAAATTCTTCTTCATTTCTGGTATTTGTTTGTAAAACCATATTTAAGATTCATACATAGTATAAATTTCATCTTAGACTTGTTTTTGATACATCTACTAGAGTATCTATTTTCATTCTATTCTGCTATTAGAGTATAGTATCTATTGTGACCGTGCGTAGACTCAAAATTATGAACTCTCTTTTTCAGCCATGAAATACCCTTTATATAAACAGGGGAGCAACAAGCACCCGACTAAATTACAATTTTAATTTCATTTGAGTTCATTTCAAAAACCTAATTCTAACTAACTCCTCTAAGGACTCCCTAGGTGGTTTCATATGCAATCATTTTAGAACAGGGGAGGAAAAAAACATATGCATGATATTAGCCATCATTGTCACAACATTCGTCATTTGGAACAAAAAATATTTGGTTCATATCATCTTGAAAACCATCCACATCAGCATAAGAAAATGAAAGACAAACCACAAACATATGAAGACAAATACCTCCTATGCAAAAACCATGGTGTCATCAAAAACTAAAATAGGAGGTGACCCTATTCAAAGTCGTTGGCATCGGAAAATTCCTGACCACTCCTTGTCCTTGATGCAATTGGAGGTATCACCTACACGTCATCATCAAAACTCCTGTATGGCACTAGGGAATGCAGGTATTGGCCATATTCTGAGTCGGTATCAACTTCAACATTTGAAGTAGAGTCTGAAAGCACAATAGGAGAGTTGGGATTACCTAGGAAGACCCTATGACTCTTCTCCTTCTTCCTGGCCTTCTTCACTAGCAGTGTTAGTTCCTTGCCTTTGCATTCGACCAGTTTTCCTAGAAGGGTGATATTCCTTAAGTGGTATGTACTCTGCACAATTGACTTCTTCTTATGGCTCCTATCCCTCCTTTTACCCTTTGAAACCTTTGGAGAAGCCATGGCTTCCTGTTCAACTATATCCTCATGAAATTCAAACATACTTAGCTGGTTAGATCTCCTAACAAGTGGAAATGATGCACCAACTTTTCCCATTTTCTCTAGAGATAGCAGAGAGATAATTAAAAAGGATCTTGACTTAAGGCCCACAAGAGAAGCACCCCAATCCCAACAATTACAGATAACTCGAGTAATAGAAATCCCAAATAGACCAAAGAACCTAATCTCATATCAATTTTCTCAAGATGAAAACACTAAAACTATGCTTAGGAATCCTCAATCACCTCTACTACACACACCTTCTTTTGTAGACTGAAAAGATAGTGTGAATAAACAACGACCATCCTGCATTTAAATAGAAAATTTGAGCATGTAGAATTAATGATTTAGGATTCTTACGCGAGTGAATTGGTAACTTATCAGCTTGGCTCTGCATCTAGACCATTCATCTTAGAGCAATTAAAACTTCATCTAAGGTGGCCATGAGCATTGTTTTTTGACCATTATCAACTTGCTCCTTGAAAACAATGAGGCTATTTCAAATGATTCCATGTTTCCTTTTAACCTTGATTAATCATAGCTGATCTGACAATTAGCATGTATCACCAACCTAATTCATGCTTTTTCATTAATATTGACAAAGTACATAGGACTAGTTTCTTAAAGAGAAACTTTCTTTAGATGCTTCATCCCCGATCCTCCCCAAAATTTAGGATGCAATTTAGGGATGAAGTTATTCATGCGATGATTTTCAATCCATCAGATCATCTCATTTTAAGACTTTATCAACGGTTCTCCAGTTCTCTTGCTACTTTCCTTTATGATTTGTGTGAAGTCCCTAGGATCATGCCCTGTTGCCTTTTTCATTTATGGTTATCGCTTGTCGCCGATATACTTTATCTTCACCTGACTCCATCAACGATGTAAATATTCCAACGATGATCTCTAGCTCCTGGTTCTACGACTTGACCCTTGGTCACATTCATCCTTCTGTCGCGCATTGCTAATTCAAACCTTGCTCATAAGACTCTATCTGTGATGGGAGATGTTGTGTCAGCACCATATTTGGACACTTACAACCTGCATAAAACAAACATCACAAAAGACATCGTTCATATGATCATATCATATTAGTGAGAGATAAAACCCTTTAGAGGACATCCATTGCTTATCGCTAATTTAGAACCAAAGTTCTAAATCAAATCCGCGAGGAACAATGAAGTTATTACATAAGGCCTTTGTTTATCACTAATTCTCCTCATATGTTTTGCAAGCAATTAGTGATGAGAATATTTACAACTTCTATAATTCCCATTGTGTATCGCTGATGTGAGACCTTACATTCAAAACATATATGCGATCAATTGATATACAAGAAATCTCATCACATCGCTCATCACTATTACAATTTTGAAGGCTCAAAAGCCGTTATCGATGAGTGATATCATAGGGAAAATATTAGTCCATCATTCATCACTAATTCAAAGTGTGAACCAATGAATAAATCAGCGATGAGCGATACAACTATGAAGGCCATCAGGACATAAATGGGAACTTTCTAAGCATGTGCTCATTAGTTGTTTTAAAAGAGGGGACTTCTCTAGGACGTCATGAGAATAGTAGGTTGAAGACTTATGAATCATGCAATACAATGGATGTAGAAGTTAGGTGATTCAAACCTAGACACAAGAAAGGCTAGTCACATGATGATATTTTACGTGTGTGAAAATATTATTTGTGACTGACAATAGGCAATACCAATAAACGACAGGATAGAACACCAAGTGATTAAAACAAAAAAAACCCTAAACCTCGTATAAGAACCCTACAACAGAAGTAACAAAGATTTTTAGGTAAAATTTATTAGGGTTTTAACATGAGCACACTAGAATTTTGCAAAATTTGAAAGTACCGTCACTCTGAAAGAAACAATGAAATTGTTTGAAGAGAAATAAAGAAAAATCAAAACAACAAAACCAAAATCTCATGGGTGATCCTGCACCATACTCCTGTGCAAAGAAAAGATTCAAGCTGCGCTTGAATAGAAGGTAGCAATCATAAGAACCATACTTGAAAACTCTTGTTAGATGCCTTTAAATCCTTGCACATTGTCTTCTTTGGAGTAGTTCCATGTTGCAATCGAACCTCGACTCTCACAAAGATTCTATCTCTTTTGTTGTGATCTTCCTTCACACAACATTTTCTTCAAACTACCCTCTGCCCAACAAATATTTTGGAAGATGCTTCCTCTACCCACCTTCTATTAGTGGAGGAACTCTACACCTTCTACCTAAATTTATCTCTACTAGAGGATAGTAGTTACAAACTCTCTTTCATGCATGCAACAAACTTTCTCACAACTCTCTTGTCCTAGTGCATACCTTGCACTCTCAGGGTCTTGCAGCTCTGATACCAATCTGATGCAGAGAAAAATACAGAAACTCATCCAAATTCATAGATTTAGATTACAAAAGACTCAAAAATCACTTAACTCACAAATCAACAATAACTTGTGTCGATTTAAAAAAAAACTGATTACAATTGCTCATCAGTAAACTCCAATTCTTGCAAGTAAACAACTAACTTTATTAAATCAGTTTATATGAAATTTACATTACAAATCCAAAAATTCCATTTAATCACTAGCATCTTCTACCTCTCTATCTGTTCTACAGTTGTTATCTCTTATTCCAATCATTTCTTGTAACTACAAAACACTCTTTCTTCCTTGTTTCAAATAACATTAACTTATCTTTATTACTCACTCTTCATTATATTTTTTAACAAAAAGTGGCTTCATGTAACTAGTGCTCCTTCTCTTTGAATATCAAAATATTTTCACCATTGCATTCTCCTTACCCAAGTGCGCACCTCCATGTATTTCCTAGAAGCTGGCCCAACACCTTTATATATGCCCTCTTGAATGTATGCCATGCTTTAATCTCTTTCCTCCATAGCTTTTTTGCAGTGATTTTCATTAATGCAGAGTCATACTTATCACGTCCTCTGCTAAGAGTCTACCATTGGCATCAATGGTCACTCCTTTCCATGCGATACCTTCTCATGTGCTATCTCCAACATCAACAATGCATTGGGTTCCACATCAGAGTCTCATCTCATCTAATAGACTTCTACTGCATAGAAATTGTTACTCATTCCCTACACAAATTATTACTAGTGCTCATGGTTGCCATCATGGAGCAAACTAGTTGGGGGGTTGTTCATTTACTTTCCATCTTCAGCCTCTTTGTCTCCTTAGACTACCTCCACCTTTCCTCCCCCTCTCATTTTACTCTCTTTACAACCACAAACCCTCTCTATTCCTTACTACATAAACATTCACACATATGTATGGTGCCTTGCTTTCTTTCCTATTAGCTGCATTGAAGACTTTACTCTTGTTGAAGTCTCATGTGTTGCCTTTTCAATAGCATATGACAAGGGTCATTTTCTCAACCAAGCGTGACTTTTCTTCCCCATACTTGAATTCATCTAAGGTGCGGGTAAGGAGAGCTTCTCTATAATTTTCCTTCACTTCAACGCCTTCTCCTTCCTCCTTCAACTACCACAACTTCATCTATTGTAATGCAAATTTTAAATAAAATTCACTATTCATTTGTCCACCTTCTTTCTTGGTGCATATCTTCCCCTTCATATTCTCATTCAGACCTCTTTCTTTTTATTGTTACCTTTTCATATTCCTAAAGTAGATAATCATTGAAAATCATATGCCTCCCATGATCAATTTGATGAAGAAATGCATTTAAATCCACCAAATATTAAAACACTTGCTTAGAGTTTCAAATTTGAAGTGTGACATCAACCTTCGAAAGAAGCGATGAAATTTCATGAAGAGAAAATAAAGAAAAATCAAAATGACAAAACTAAAATCTCATGGGTGCTCCTGCACTCAAAAATGAAGAGGAGAAGAGGAAATGAAAAGAAAGGAAATGGAGGGATATAGATTTATGAAGTGGACTCGACCAACCAAGCTTTTCCATAACCCACGACCAACAATAGTGTGCAAAATCATAGTTCAAAAGGAGGTGGTCAATAGATTCAAAGGAGTTTCCACACATGACACATGAAAAAAAAGGAGCAATACCCAATCTATCCAATCTCATTCCATATAAAATCCTATCTTTGATTGCAAGCCACGTAAAGGAACCCACTTTAGGAAGAACATAAGGGCCCCAACAAAGTCTAAAAGGACAAGGGGTTTCATAATTGCAAGATGCTAGAGAGTTGTACCCATCTTTAACATTATATTGACCAGTTTTGAAATTGTATTCATATAATTTCATCTTGCTTGTTGGATAGATATACGTGCTTTTTGGAAAGTTGAAATTTTATAGAAGCCTTTTCATGGGGGGGACCTATAGAGAATCAAAATATTTCCACTTCACTATTGATGGATCAGAGGGATCAATAACCAGATAGTCACGAACCTTGCTACCCCAGCATGATTTCAGTATAGACTTAGTTTTCTTCCAATTACCTAGGGTCTGGAGAGGCTTGTGGCCATTCCAGGTGTCATCCCAAAAGAGAGCCTTTTCCCCATTGTTTATAACCTAAGAAAGGTGGGGAAGGAGGACTGATCGACAAGAAGAGATGAAGTTCCAAATTTTAGAGCCTTGGGGAGGATTCTTCTACGTAAATATTCACTCCCTTTCAAGAGGGTCCAAATATTTGTATTTCATAATTTTGCACCATTTAAGATCTGGTCTAGAATAGATTTTCCAAACCAACTTAGCAGCAAGAGTTTTTTTTGCACAAAAATATCTCTTAATCCATCCCCCCCTTTGCATTTTGGTTCACAAATCGAGTCCCAAGCAACCAAGGGTAGTTTCTTTTTTGAAGTAACATTTACAGACTAGAGATAATATTTAAAAACCTTTTGAAGAGAGCACCATTTTCCTTTAGGAAGTTTCAATACTGACATTAGATAGATTGGAAGAGAGAATATAACTAATTTAAGCATTACCAACTTTCCCACAAAGGATAACCATTTTGACTTCCAAAGCAATAGTCTATTGGATATTGAAGAGACTAACCTATCCCAAAAAACATATTTCTCTTTTCTCAAGAAAAAAGGAATGCCCAAATATTTGTAGGGGAGAGAATCACACTAGAAGCTCCAAAATTTTAATATTTGAGTTTTTATCATGGGGTTGACATTTAAGAAGATTTTTGATTTTTCAGAATTGAAATATTGCCCAGAAAAAGAGCAGTAGTTTAAAATAGTCTTTTTCATTACCTTAGCTTCTTCCATTGTGGCTTTTCCCAAAAGGATTGTATCATCAGTAAACAGGTAGTGTGAAATAGGAATAGGAAATGGGTGGACCATTATTCCTTTCCAAAGCCTTGCTTTGCGAGCTAAGATAATGGATCTCCTTAAACCTTTTGCCATTAAAATGAACAAGGAGGGAGAGAGGGGATCCCCTTGTCTTACTTCTTACGTGGGAGCAAAAAAACCATGTGTGGATCTTTTTACCAAAATAGAAAACATGGCACCTGAAAGACAAGAATATATCCACTTACACCAACTACAACAGAAACCAATTTTTTTTAAGACAACCATTAAAAAATCCCAATTTACGCTATCATAGGCTTTCAACATGTCCAATTTCAAAACAACCATTGGAGCTTTTTCCAATCTGATTGAATGAAGAACTTCATGTGCTAAAATGGCACCTTTCGGTGTATCCTTCCTAGGAACAAATCCCCCTCGTTCATAAAAATGATTAAGGTAAGTAGCTTCACAAGTCTAGAAGTGATAGCCTTCATAAAAATCTTATATATTGAGTTTCATAAGGCTATCGGTTTGAAGTCATGAAAAGAAGCTATGTTCGGTTTCTTTGGTATTAGGGAAAGGAAGGTTGCATTCAAATCCTTTAGAATATTCCTGTTCCTTCTTGATTTTTCCAAAGAAACGACATCCTAGTCCACAAAGTCCTAACATTTCTAAAAGAAAAGAGTCATAAGTCCATCTAGGCCTAGAGCCTTGTTCTCTTCCATAGACATGACCACTTTTTTGATTTCATCGATATAGAATTTTTCCATCAACATTTTATTATGATCATCTGAAATTAGGGCTAGAATTTTGCTAGTGACTACAATTTTTTCAGGAGGTTTTGGAACATTTCTTGAAGCTAAAATATTTTTATAATAGGAGACTGCTTCCATACCAATTTAATTTTCTATGCAAAAGAGTTCACCTAAGGAGGAATGAATTGATATAATATTATTTGATTGGCATCTCAATTTAGCTGAGGCATGAAATTATTTCATAGTTTTATCCCCCTCTTTTAACCAAGTCTCCCTAGACTTCTATCTCTAGTAGCTTTCTACACGAGCATGAATTTATTCTAGCTTTGCTTTTAGTTTCTTTTCCTTACCATAGATAGCATTGTCCATTCCATTTTTAATGACCACTTCATATAAATATGATAATTCCATTTCCACTCTTAGTTTTTGAGAGATTATTTTTTTGAAGTGGGTCGTATTCCAGTCCTTTATCTCGTTTTTAAGGAATTGTAATTTTTTGCTCAATTGGAGCATCCTTGTTCCTTCTACAAAAGGACAGTTCAATCACCAATATTTTACCAAAAGAATAAAATTTGGGTATCTAAACCACATAGCTTCTAGTTTAAAAGGGATCTTGACAACTCCCTTGTCATCAAAGAAGGAAAAGGGAGATAGGGAAGTGGTCTGAGCCAACTAGAGTATGTATAATTGAAGTGAAATCCCAGGAGACAGTTAACCAATTATTTGACAACAGAAAGCGATCAAGTTTTTTTGCAATTTGAGAAAAATATTTTCGTTTATTTTTCCAAGTAAAAGTTCCATTATTTGATGGACAATCATAAATTTTATTGGAAAAAATAAAGTTGTTGAAATCATCCATAGCTGTTGCTAGAGGTGATATGCCTCCATTTTTTCTAAGAGGTTTTTGATTGCATTGAAATCTCTAGTAAAGACTTTGAGAATATTTTTCCCAGATGCAATAAAGGAAGAAATTTTTTTCCATATTTGTCTCTTCCCATGAATGGTGCATGGGTTGTAAATATTGAAAATTCAAAAAGAATTATTTGTTTTCAAATAAGTGATAGAAGGGCCCTTATCTAGTTGGCATTGTATTCATACTAATCCACTCTAACACAATAATTGTAAGACCTCTCGAGGCTCCCAGAGTCAGGGAGTCAATTATGCCCCAGTTTGTCCAAGAGCCAAACAAATCTAAAGTAGATTGAGATGATAATTTTGTTTCTTGCAGTAATACTATATCAAAGAAGGTACCAAATAATTGACACTTGATGATGCGTCAATTGTTAGGGGCGTTTAGGCCCCTAACATTCCAAGATAGAATCCTCATTGTGCTCGAGGAGAGATAACGTCTCTCCTCGTTCTTGAGATTCTTTCTAAGGTTTTACACCCCACAGTAGAATCAAACTAATTTATTTGGGGGAACGGGCCATTCCCATCACCTTTCTTAGAATTTGATCAAAGATTCATCTCTAGGGTTGATTGTAGTCCAACCGCAATTTCTAGGTTTGTTATCTCCTTGTTTGATTTACACCCACACTTACTTTTGGGAGTGATAATAGCCTTGGAGTTATTTTCAGATTGGGATATTGGTGGAGAAGAAAGAGGTTCAAATGGAGCAATGATAGAGTTGGCAGGTGGAGAAGCAAAGTCGATAGGGTTGGTGGATGGAGAATCAAAGTCATCTAAAAAGCTAATTTTTATTTTGGATGAGGATTGAGTAATGGGGGGGAGGGGGTTTGAAATTAGAAACTGACTCCTGAAGAACTTCATCTTCTATTTCTTCAATGAGACCTGCTGCCTTAGTCATTACTTCATTAAAAAAATTCATTAATTCATCATCTAAAGCATTAAAGAGTTCTTCAAAATGAGAAATATTGGTTTTGGAAGGAGTAGTGGGGAGAGAGGGAGAACAATAGGTATCGAGTTGGGTTGTCTAATGAACTTTATCTACCTCAGCCTTTTTCATACCCAACAACTGAGGATCAGCTTTTAGCTTTGGAGGGGGGAAGAATGACTTGACTGGGCACTACCTAGAGGATGATTTGTATCCATGTTTTTATTTGGAATGGAAAGTTCATGATTACTCAAAGAAGAAAGAGGAACATGGCCAGATTGATTGCTGCAAGAAGCCTAGTTTGCACCTAGAGCCCCAGTAGTGGCAGATAAATCTATCGGCTCAACTCTTGAAAAAATGTAAAAATCAACAATAATATTAGCCTCTTTCCAAAAAGAGTTCTTCCATTTTATAGTTTGAGTCCATTCTCCTTTAATGGTGGAGAGCCACACCTTTTGGGGTAAGGAGGAAGAATCTTTAATTAGATTCCAAACCCTAATGATGGGTTTGCTATTATTGATTAAAAATTCACTTTTCAAAAAATCCCTAAAGTGCAAGATGATTTGTTTAATAGAGGATGAATAAAAAAATTCCATCGGTAAGAAGGGCATGGAAAAAAAAACCGGACGGGGAGACATTTTTAGGGTTTCCAAAGACATATTGAACTTCCAATCAAAAATACCCAAAAATGTATTTCCACACCAAAATGGACCTTTTCAAAATAACTTATTCTTAATTATTTCATTTTTAAATAAAATAAAGAATGAAGAAGCTAATACCACTATTAGATCAAAGAAATCATACCAGTGTTCCTTTATCCATGAGCGAATCTTAGAGAGTAGATAGTCTTCACCCCAAATTTGAACGAAAAGACCATTTTGCTGACAATCAACATATTGGGCTTCAAGATGCAGAGGAATCATTGGGACTGGTCACCATTGTGGACCACCTCTTGCTTCGACCCCATTTCTTGAAAAGGAGGGTTTGTAGGTCTACCTTGAGAGTTAGTCCAGGGATTCGAGGATTGTTTCCAAAATCCCCTAGGAATCCTCAAAGTTTTGGAGCTAGAACTATTCAGATTCATCTAGCTGCCAAAATAAGTAGATTGCATGCCCATTTTTTCTTTGTTTCTAGAGTTCTAATACCCAGATGAAGGCTGGTCAAAGGAATAAGTGGGGAAACTTGACTAATCATTTGAATATTGTTGGCATTGCAACTATTGTTCTCCTTATTTTTGAGTGTTGAGATCCTAATGCCTATTGACATAAGGATGCTGAAAGTCTACCTCAAAAGCTCAGTTATGGGGGTGTCCGACCTTACAATGATCACTAGGTTGATAGTATCCTCCATTTGACTGGTTAGTCACATTCAAGTGTCCAAAATTGGGGTTACCAAATTGACTAGCTTGGGATTTTTGAGCCCTTTGAGGATTTTAAACTTTGGGGGTTTCAAAAATTCCCCAGTCCCTCTAAGGTACGAAAACATTATCCCCAGGGTAATGGTGTTTATTCACTGGGTGACTGAGCTTGTCAGGAGGCAGTGGGGGCCAAGAGAAATCTGGCTCATCAACCCTACTAACTCTTTTTTTTTAAATGAGAGGCCATCACAAGCATCGAAGCAATACAAAGTACATCCCAAAGCATACACTGAATAACTACATTACATTGTTTTCCCTATTTATCAAATTTTCTCAAAAGAACTTGAAACCCAAGTACTAGAGAGATCATTGTAGCACATTACTTCACTCTAACACACCTCCATACATACCAACATAAAGATAACTCCATGTACTCACAACCATACATTCACAACCTATAAACCTTCTTTATTCCAATTTTCTCAATATCCTCAACATGCAAATCCCAGAGCCAAATTCCACACACATATTTGACGTTAATAACAACAACAACTAGTTGACATGAATGACAAAACTATCATACTTGCAACAATATCCCCCTTTGTCATTGATGGAAACACATGATGTGAAAAATCATCAAAGAAAACACAACATTTTTGAGCCATCAATCTCCCCCTTTTCTAGAATTCTTTCTCTCCCTTAATTTTTCACATGATACTTTCTCCCCCTTTGACATCAATAGAAAAAGAAAAGGATATTTTACATTGTTTTCCCCTTTGTCACCAAAAATATTACCAGTACTAAATACCCTCCCTTAGGAGTACACCCAATCAACTGCAAAATGACAAAACTTGACACTACCTACTCCCCCTGAGAGGTAACCACCAAACATCAGTCCATAAGAAAGATAGACCCATAGATCTGCCGGACTAATGCATCTCCATATGCATCTAGTTCAAGAAAGGATGGGAAATAACACCTAACTTCTCCTGGAGATACTCAAAAGTATCTTTAAGAAGAGCCTTAGTAAATATGTCAGCAATCTAATCCTTTGTAGGTACATACTCAAGCTTTACTTCATTCTTCATAACCTTCTCTCTCAAAAGTGATACTTGATTGATATATGCTTTGTCCTTGAGTGCATCACTAGATTCATTGAAATGTTAATTGCACTTGTATTATCATAGAAAATAGAGATGGGATCATCATACATTACTTTGATGTCCTTCAATGTTTGTCTCATCCACAAAACTTGTGTGTAGCAAGATGCTGCAACAATAGACTGACACTTTGTAGTGGATAAGGAAACTGAATATTTCTTTTTGCTTAACCATGACACTAATTTGCATCCAAGAAAGAATGCACAACCACTTGTACTTTTTCTATCATTAGCACAAATTTCCCAATCTACATCTGTATAAGCACTTGGTATAAAATAGTATCCCTAGTATACCATAAGCCATAGTACAAAGTGCCATTTAGATATCTGAATATCCTCTTGACAACTACAACATGTGTTTCTTTAGGATCTTCTTGAAATATAGCCATAAGACAAACTACATGCATGATATCTGGTCTGATATCAGTTAAATACAACAATCCTCCAATCATTGATTTGTGTTTTCTTTGATTAGCCTTAGGGGAATCATTATCCTTACTCAATTTGTAGCCAGTTACCATAGGAGTGCATATCGGTTTGGAACCATCCATCCTAAATTTCTTCAACATTTCTTTTGCATACTTTTATTGTGAAATAAAAATCCCTTTGTTTGTTTGATTGATTTGTAGTCCAAGGTAGAAATTAATCTCACCAAACATAGACATCTCAAAGTATTTTTGCATTTCTTCAGAAAAAATCTTACACATTGTTTCATATCCTTCAAAATAATGTCATCCACATACACAACTACTATCAAGATTTTGTCATCTTCAATTTTGAAATATAAATTGCTATTTGTAGTACCTTTGCTAAAAATTTATTGAATCGAATATTTGTCCAAACTTGCATACCAAGCTCTGCGAGCTTGCTTTAAAGCATATAAATCCTTTTTCAATATGTAGACCATATCTAGTTGATTTGATAACTATAATCCCTCTAGTTGTTCCATGTAAACTTTTTCTAACTCACCATTTAGAATTGTAGGCTTCAAATCCATCTAGTAAACTTTAAAGTCCATATGAGCATAAAATGCCAAAAACATTTTGATAGCTTCCATTCTAGCCATCGGAGAAAATGTCTCCTGGAAATCAATACCTCCACTTGTTAGTAGCCCTTACACACAAGCCTTTCTTTTTTTCTTACCACTTCTCCATTCTCATTTAGTTTGTTTATGAAAACCCACTTACTTCCAATTATTTTCTTGTTTGCTAATCTAGGAACCAATTCCCAAGTTTCATTTTTCTTAATTTGCATAAGTTCTTCTTGCATTTCTTTCACCCAATGTTCATCTTTACATGCATCACTTACTTTCTTAGGCTCAACTTCATAAAGTAAGCAATAATTTACCTCAACTTCAGCAGCTTTGCTTCTTGTCAATACACCCATCCTCTTGTCTCTAATAATTTTATCTTATGAATGATTCTTTTGCAAATACATAGGGGTTTTAGGAACATTTTTCATAGCTTATTCTTCTTCATTTTACACATCTTGTTCTTCAACAACTTCATCTTCTTCTCTACAATCAGGTTTGTGCAGTTTTCGCACACACGCCCCATTGAAAGCAGGGACCCTCTCTCACTTCGGTTTTGTTTTTTGGCCCTTTCTTTTTGAGGTTTTGTCTTATCTTGGCATGTGCTTAAATGTTTATTTTTGGTTTCCTAAGTGTTTCCCCAGGTTATTTATTAAAAATCTCTAATTTTCGGTTAAGTTTGGGTTTTTACCCTGATTCAGAATTTTCCTCCCTGGACGGATTTTCCCAGATCCCGCTTGGACTCTGGCTAGACCTTGTTGTTTGGGGATTTTCGGTATTCGCGGATTTCCACGCGGGCTGGATTTTCCCAGATTCCACCCTATCGTCGGCTCTCCGGGTTTTTTGATTGTCCTATCGATTGTATTAATGGATTCGTGCATGCTTTGAAGGATGTATTTAACTTGGTTTCTGGGATCTTTTGTGCCATCATGCTTACTATTTTCCATCGTCTGAGCCGTGGAGTGCTTTCCTGTGATTCATTGACTTCGTTTTGGGACATTTGGGCTTGAATTGTGGATTTAAGTGATGATTTTGTTGTGCATTCCTGTGTCTGTTCTTTGTGGACACCATTGGGCTACGCATTTGGTACTTCTGAGATTGATTTTCACATTATAATGGTATGTTTTTATTACCCTGCCTTTGATTGGGAATTATGAATGGCACGTTGATGTTATGAGAGCTTGTGGGATTCAAATTCCTACGTATTTGATCATTTCATACTAGGGTTGTTCGGTATTACATTATTTGTCATCTCTTAGGTGAGTTTTGAGCTCATTTTCCTATCTACATTTTGATGAATCTTTCCTGACAGTAATTAGTAAACCCTAGTAATGACTTAATAGTTGAAACAACTGAATTCTGAGCTTGCTTGTGTGCTAATGGTGGATGAATAGGGTTTCAAACCTAGGGCAGTTCCATGTCAGGTTATTTCATCTTAAAATTGACCTAGAATGTAAATAAAATCTATGAAAGGTCCATCCCCGACTTGTCTTGAGTTAAACATTTTAAAATTCATGATTGATTTGGTGTTTAGGTTAAATCGTGACTATCCATCCCTTCTGAATTTTCTTCACTGTGACCCTTCAAAGTTGGGGAGATGTCATATAAATCACCCTATATTTGGCCAAGAAGCCTTCCTAAGTTCATATTTGATCGCCGAGACCTCACCCCAAAAGAAAGTCTCTCATCGACATGTATTTCCTTATACGCCATCAGCAAGACAAGCCCTAGTCGACAAGAGGTCATAGCAGGCTCCATTAGTTATACTAATATTCATTTGCTTTGCTGAGACATCTATCCTTTGGTGAGACCTTTCGGTGAGCTCACAACTCTTGCCGAGACCTTCGCTTTTGGCAAGACTACCGGGGGTCGGCAAGACCTCATGGTGAAACCTTCCTTTTTGGGCAAGCTTGGATCTTCATTTCGGTGAAACATTACATAGTCGGCAAGACCTCTTTCCGAATTCAAAACCTATCGCCGAGACATCGCAACTTCACTGATACCTCATATCAAAAAACTTTAGTCTGGCCGAAGTGTTTGCTTGGACCCTGAAAGTCGGTGAGACAAAAGGATTCACAGGACCTTACCCCGACTACCCTTTGGTCATATCGATATATTTGCTATATCGCTAGTTAGTGAGACATTACACCGAAAGCACCAAGTCTTGGTGAAACCTCTTCTGATGATATCATTCGGCGTGACCTCCCGGAAGTCGCCAAGACTTCTCAATGAGATGAATGACTCTTGCTGAGAGCTTCATTCCTGGAATCCGCATTGCTTTTGCACCGATTGGTTCAGAGTTTTTCCTTATCCGTGGATTTCCGTCAGGTCTGGATTTCTCTAAAATCTGGTGTCTCTCTAATTTTCCGAAGTCTCCTCTCTGGCTCATTCTTCGCAAAAATCCGTCCCTCACGGATTTTCCTGAAATTTGATGAAATATGAAGGAACATGAGATAATTGGATTTTTTTATGATTTGTGATGCATTTAATGATTATTTCATGTCATATTTGGATTTCCTGTGTAATTTATTGATTGATCATGATCAGGTTTAATGGTTAAGTAGGTGTTTCCTGGTTATTCCGTTGGAATTTGATCGGTCTGGAATTTCCCGAAATTCCTCTCTGGCTCAGATTCTGCGGATGGTCTTGAAACCCAAAATTTGTTGTGGTCATCTCATATGAATTATAATAACACCCTAGTTGTATGAGATTCATTCTAATGGTGTTTTGATGGATTAACCTTTCCTTTCCTATGGTTTTTTATTATGATTTCCATGTTGAGTGTAGGCTGAATCTAGCAAGGCAGCAGCTAGGTCCTCAATGTCTGATGCAGCGAGGATTAAAATGGACATTAAGAGTAGGATCCCTGAGAGAAAAATCACTTCATTTTGGTCAGAAGTGACTAATACAAATGTTGGATCATGGGATTATGAAGAGTTTAAAGAAAGAATGGTGGCTAAGGATTCTCCTTTGGTGGCTAGAAGGATGATGGAATCAGGATTGTCACATGTTGTTGGTTTCCCTTCTGCGGTGTAGTGTTATGAGCTGGTCCTTGAGTGTGCCAGGCACTATGATTAGGACACACAAAGAATAATTGGTCCTCAGGGGAGGGTTGTGGCAAATCTCAACCTTGTTTCCATTTCCCAAACATTTGATATGCTAGACCGGTCTCATGTGGTGGGATTCAGCATAAAGGCAGCTCAGGAGTTCTACGATGAGAAAACTGTGAGGTCACAACAATTTATCAATTCTTGGCTGGAGAAGCCTAAGTCACACTATTCTAAATTACCCAAGTAGCTATTCAGGATAAAGTTCAAGAAGGAATATTATGATGCCATCACTCTTCTCAGTAGGGTGGTTGGATTGAGGAATGCTGGTATGTTTGAGAGTTGGATGTGCCATGTGATTGTGAGGATGGAGCAAGAGAAGATTAATTACCATTGGACATGGGTCATTAGTGTAGTACTCCATGAATAGTTATCTAATGTGTTGTAGACCAAGACTTTCACAATGACTTCATATCTGGTCTATGCACTTGCAAGATTCCATCCCTACAAAGGATTGGATACAAAGGGAATTTTCAGATAGGATGTTATTTATGAGGTTTTCCCTCAGTTGCACTTGGGAGGTTCGAACTATAGGAGGTAAAATGATGCATTTACCATGTATATCACTAGAATGCTTCAAGAAGCAGAGCATGTTAGGATTTCAGATCAAGACAAAGAACTCATCAAGAAATATGGGGCATGGTTTATTCAGTTCAAAAATTTCTACTATATTCAGATTGATGACTGCCAGAGGGCCCCATACAGACTTCCAAGGTATCCCACTGATCA
This sequence comes from Sequoia sempervirens, assembly GCA_007258455.2. Classification (NCBI taxonomy): domain Eukaryota; kingdom Viridiplantae; phylum Streptophyta; class Pinopsida; order Cupressales; family Cupressaceae; genus Sequoia; species Sequoia sempervirens. The sequence goes on from VDFB02047397.1 coordinate 51,860,442, forward strand.
CATTGTATTGTTGGAAGTAACTAGGCAGATCTGTGACTTTGATGCCATTATCAAGAAGGACAAGCATAAGACTGGATTTGGTGGAGACTTTCCCTTGAGGATGGGTATTGGAGAGGTTTGTCCTTCCATTGGTTCCGCCCAGGCTTCAGACGAAGAAATGAGTTCCCTTGGTCTATCTGTCCACTCCAAGAGGTCCAGGTTTGATATTACGGGAGAAGCTCAAAAGAAGGCTAGCAAAGAGTATAGCCATAAGGTGAATTTGGAGGACTACTAGGCCAACTTCAGTGATGAATTTGAGGTCAAAAAGAAGAAATTCTCCCGGCTTCCAGTTGAGTCAGTTCAGTTGTATAATGTAAAGGCATTTCTAGATCAATTGGAAGATGATGGAAACTTGATCCAGGATCATGCCTATGAGGCCATAAAGGATAGACCAATTGGTGATGTGGATTGGTTAGAGGAGGAAAAGATAGATTTGAAGCAACTAGTGGATCCAGTTATCAAATTTACTAGGATGTGGCTAAGGCATAAGCTGTGGGAGCTGGACAATAATGGTGTGTAGTGCACCTATGCTCTAATGGGAGATTTGGATCCCCAATCCACCACTGAGGAATCTACCGAGCAAGATCCTAAGGGAAAGGGTAAGTTGGATTCTCCATTCAAAATCAAAATTAAAGGTGTCCAAGAAACAGAGGCCCAGGAAGCAAAAAAATAGAGAAAACCAAAGGCCAAGCAGAGGACTAGGACTAGGAAATCTGAGTAGAAAGGGACTAAAAATCAAGGTCCTGAGGTTGATGTTCCGGTGCCCAAGAGGAGAAGAATCATAAAATTATCAAAGAAGGCAAGCTCCAAGGATGGGGAGGAAGAAGTGGCCCCACTAGTGATAAATGTTTAAAGTTCGAAGGAGAAGGCCAAGGTGTATACAAGGAGGTCTAGGACTCCTCCCAAGGACAGTGTTCCTAAGACAGATCTCCCTCTAGTGGTTTCTCATGAGGAATGACATGATGATGTACCTTCTGCTCATGGAGCTCAAGGCAAGCCTAGTGAGTCAGAGGATGTTGAGGATCATCCGAATATTGAAGGGGAGGAATTTCATGAAGGTGATCTACATAGCACAAAGGCGGAAATTGAAAAGATAATGCAATCCCCTATGGTTGCATATGCAGATTCCCCTATCAGAACTGAAGAGGTCCCTCCAAGAGAAGAGGAAATGGTGAAGATTCCCTTGCTTGAACAAGAAGAAGAGCATGCTGAGGAGAAGGAAAGCAAGACAGATGAGACTCCTGATAAATATAATTTGAGTGAGGAGGCACCTAAGGGTTAGCAGGGGGAGAAATAAAGTGAGGTGCAATTGGAATCCACTATCCCTGGTTGGTTGGACAAGGAAATAAAGAGAAAACAAGTTGTTGTGGAAGATAGTCCACCGAATTGGGATGCACTACTAGCCAAAATTGGAAAAGATAAAGGTAAGAAGAAGGCTAGGGTGATCTCAAGGATTGAAAGAGATGAAGCTAACGATAGAGTTGTTCACAATGCCACCCTTGCTCCAGATAAAAATAGGGATGATGTGGTTGGAAAGGATTACAATATTCAGACTTTCAATCTAGGACCTACATCAGTCGAGTAGGACATTTAAGATTATGAGGGTTCTAGTGCAGTTATTGTGAGTAGATTGAGAAAGGAAATGAAGACCAAGCAGGAGCTAAGGAAAGAAAATGAAAATCTTAGGAAATGCTTGGAGGACTTAATGAAACCACTGCAGTCCATTAACCCTTTAGTTTCTACTACGAATCCTCTACCTCAAGAGACCATCATCGAGCTAGAAAAGATAAAAGATTCCACTGTTGCCACCATGAGTTGGCTGAAAGGGGTGCAAATAAAGGGTGATGAAGCTATTAAAGAGATTCTATCAACTAGGAAGGATGCTATCATGGCAACTGATTGGTTGAAGGTGGTGTTGGCACAAGATAAGGAAGACACAGATCTCCTTCTGCAGAAAACTAGAACTATCATGGAGTACACCCGGGATAGGTTGGTAAGTGATGGGATTATTCCTTCCTCCAGAGCTACCAAATTGTGGGAGTGGTATGAGGCATTGCAGATCAGGCAGAAGGTGTTGAAGAAGAGTTATAAACAAAGAAGGCAGATTGATGATACCCTAAGTGGTGTATATAATGGCTCCATTTCCTTTTTTGAAATTATGAGGGGAAGAAGGAAGATCGCGCCCAAATATTTGAGTCTGGAACAGTTGAGAAATTAGTGGCAGGATGTTTACACACCACTTGATGATGGTTCTATTTCTGAGCACTAGTTGGATGATGCAGCCACCTACCTTGCAGTTATTGACAAATACCTAACATATAAGGTGGATTGGGATAAGTTAGTCAAATGGTCAAGAGAAGAGATTGTGTCCATTGAGAATCGACTTAGGGTTTTTCTTTTATCACCAGTAGCTAACTTGGATGGGACATTCTTGAAAGTTCATGAAGGGCTAGATCGGAATAGAGACAAAGGGGAAGGCAGTTAATGCCCAACTACTTCAGGATTTGTGCTTCCCCATTATTGCGCCCTGCATTGGTTTGATCTGCATTGGGAACCCCGGGCTGACCTGGGTGTAGTTTGTGCATTTAATGTATTCCTTCATTCCATTTTGACTTTCTCTTGGCTGGTCGGTGGTGCCCAATTAATGCTGCAAGCTCTTGTTTAGCTGATGGGATTTTTGGGGGGATTCTATATATTTGGCATCATTTGTAAAGGGTTAGATGGTTGGAAAATAGTTTGAAAGGATTAGAGATAGAAGTATAATAGATCAAAATAGTTAGAAGTGAATAGAGCAAGTTAGCAAGTAGCAGTTCTCAAGCAAATATTGTAACATAAAGTTGAAATTGTTGCTACAGTGGATAATTTGAATGCAAGTAATGACATTGTGATTTTGTGCCATACTTATATTCTCTTGTTTTGCATTGTTCTTGCTATTCTATCTTTAAAATTTCTTTGAGGAGGTTAATATTTAGATTAGATTTGATTCAATAATGTTTGTGATTTAATACTTGAATGTTGCAACAATCCTTCAGTCCATACTTTTCGCAACCAGCTGATTGTTAGTTACTTTGCAAAGTTATCCTGGACTTCATATACAGTGTGCTTAGGTCGAATGTGAGGATTTTTTCATTTCAAATACAATAGGGTTGTTGAATGAATGTTCATGATTTGAAAATCTTAACACCTCAGAAGATTGCATTATTCTCTGTAAGATTGCATATTTATCTGGGTCAAGTGGAGATCAGTTGTGAGGGGTTGGTTCATTTTGAGTGTTGGTTATTTGTATTGTAAGTCTTAGGAGTAGTATTAGATTTAGAAATATCCTTGAAACCCTTATTTTTTTCTATTTCTTTGATTATTGGGTTAGATCTAGGATTAAAGTATCACCAGATTATTAGATCTGATAAAATTGATTCACTATTTTGCTTGTAGTAAGGTCCCATTGTGATTACCATCATTTTCACATTTTATCATTGATTTGTTTATGCATTGTCAAGACCTGACAATAGAGACCTTGGGGTTATCTCTTGATGCTTTTTGATAGAGATTTACCTTTCAAGAGAGATAGGATATTATATTTTGTCTGAGTTGTTGCTATGCAGAAAACACCATCAACAAGATTGGGGCTAGAAGGAGGGCCCGAATAAGCAAGCTGGATCAATTTTTGAATGCCATCTCTCCTGAGAGATTCTGAAGAAGAACAAGATCCACTCTAGGAGAGGAGGAATTTTAGGAATTACTAGACCCTGCTAGGTCAAGAAGGACCAACAAAAGGGGAAATCATCATCATCCCATCCACCCCCCTCATCTCCATCATCCCCATCTTCATCAGGTTCATCAGATTCTGAAGACATCCCTAGTCCACGACCTCAGCTAGTCATAAATTAGCCTTTACCACCCCCACCTCCACCAATGACTTTCCTAGCAACCAACCCATCTCCATTAAGTTTTTTCATTTACAATGTCATGCCCAAAATTCCTGAACATTTTTGTTCAAAATTTCATGTCAATGATCCAAATAGGACCGCTAAGGAACACATCAGGATCTTTCAGACTGGCCTTAAGGATAGAGGGATAAACCATGAGGATGTAGCTTGTAGACTCTTTCCTTATTCACTAGGGGAAGATGCATTTTATTAGTACAACCATTTTCCTACTGGGTCTATTGAGCATTGGACTGAGCTAGAGGCTGCCTTTTTGTAGAAGTTTCAAATTCCCATTAGTTCTAATGAGATTTACTGTCAATTCACTAATGTGAAGAGGGAGGTTAATGAGCCTATAGGATCTTTCAACAATAGTTTTCATCATGCTTATACCAGACTACAAACCCCTTATGTTGTTGATGAACCCACTGCACTAGAAGTTTATTATGAGGGACTTGATAGTTTCACAGCTACCTTTATGAAGTGGAGTAATAACCCCCCTAAGAGTCTACTTAATGCATATGCAAAGGCTTTGAAAGTTAGCACTAATCTAGGGCAACATCTGTCTAGGCCTCTACCCTCATTAGGACCCGTTGCTCACCCTAGACAAGTTTTAGCTCTGAACTAGGCTCTAGCGAACCATACTCCAATCATGAATCAGGTATCTCAATTGCCTCTCATCCCTCACCTAGGACCTTCCATAGAAAAGGTTTCATTCACAATTAGTTACCCTCAGTAAAATTTGAATCAACCTCTACATATCCAGCCTCAGGCTAGTTATCTTCTTACCTGCAAAATTTTGAAGTCTTGAACCAATCACTAAATGCCAATGCAACAGTAGGGTATTCCCAGAATAATGCAAATCAACATCCATACAGTAATCCTGACAAGGAAAGACTAGATGAATTGTCTGAACAAATAAAGAGGCTGAATATGGAGGTGACTTACTTGAGGAACTAGAACAGTCATTTGCAAGATGCTCAGAGAAATATGTAGTCCAATCAAAACAAAGAGAATCCACAAGGACAACACTTTGATATAGGGCAACGTCAGGACCGAGGATACAATAATGATAGAGGATACAACAATGACAAAGGCTACAACAATGATTAGGGATTTAATGATGACAAAGGGTATAATAATGACAGAAGACAAAACTATGATAAGGGGTAGCCTTCAGGTCAAAACTTTGACAGAGGTGGTGTACAAGGGTTCAAGAGAAGGCAACAATTAGGACAGAATAGGACTTGGAACAAAGGGCCCAATAATGGGGTAGTCCCCACCCCATTGGATCAAACAGTTAGTCAACCTATCAATCAGTTTGCTAGTCAACCAGTTAATCAAGAGAAGCCTCCTAGTGGTGTATACCTAGCTGAGGTTGCTTTATCAGGGTGGTGTAGGCTCCACAAGACTACTCAGCATTCCGAGTTAGACTATCAAGAATTCCAAATGGTGGCCTCAATCTTTCAGTATGAAGTGGAGAACAATGCAAGCGGTCTGGAAATAGTACCATCTATTCCTTATGATTCACCAGTGTTGGTATTGAACCATGCTCCTTTTCCGCAAAGTGAGGAGAATGTACCTAAAGAAGAATCTGATCAGTTGAAAGAAGAGGTGGACTAGGTATGCAATGGGGATGAAATGACACAGTTATTCGATGAGAATAAAATGAATGATAATGGTCCTAGAGATGAAGAAGAGGATTAAGTCAAAGAGGAAGCTTACATTGAAGAAGTGCAGACCTTCTAGAGACCTGTCAAGAAGTATGACTTGAGGGAATTGCCACATAGGCACCCACGGGCTGGAGGTCCCTTTACTACTTCCATTCCATCGAATAATTTCAACACGCCTCTAGACCGTAATGCTAGCGATAATCCATCACTGCCTCAGGTGTCCAAGCAATATTTATCTCAAGATCCAAGACATGATGATGTACCAAAAGGGAGAAATGCTGATGCAAATAAGGAAAAGATGGTGGAATACTTGAGGGAGACTCCTACAGATTTAAATGAAGAAAAATTGGCCACGTATGTAGCTAAAGAACTCCATAAATTGAAGGTAAATCTATCTTCATTTGAGTTATTAAGAGTTCCATCCATTAGGAATGTAGTCTTAGGATCTTATAATGCAAATTCCATGTCGCAAGACAAATCAGTTAGCAAGAGTGTCAATAGAGTATATGGTTCTCAGTCAGTAGGAAGACAAAATCAGACTCATGACCAAGTCCATAGGCCCCCTAGAGATACTAGGAAAGAGAAGGAAAAAGCTCAAGTTGCTCAAGTAGATACTCCCATAACTCTTTTTCAAGGGAAGAGAGACACACCTCCATTCTTGATTTTTGTTCGAATATTCGATAAGAATCTGCATAATTGTCTATTGGATTCTGGTGCTTCAACCAATGTTATGCCTTTCGGTGTATGTCGAGCAATGGGAATTACTCCTGCCGAATCACAGAAGAAAGTCACAAAATTGGATAGGACTGAAGTGAATGTTGTAGGAGAGTTAAATATGATTCATATGTAGATCGCTTCTGATCCTAGAATTCAGCAGGTTATCATTATACAGATGGCTGACATACCTGACGCTTATGGCCTAATCTTGGGAAGGGATTTTACTAGGGCCTTGAATGGATATGTCTCGAATGATCACTCTCATATGTGGCTTCCCTAGAAGGGAGTTCCAAACTAGATTAGAATTGAAAGAGAACCCAGAATGAAGTACATGATTACAGAATATCAAAAAACCTTTGCTGAAATTTTGGTATCAGAAGTAAGCATGGGTAACTATATGCTTGTTGCTCCTCTTGAGGAGCCAGATATGGAGGAGGTTCTTATGTTCCATATGGCACCTGTTGACCTTATAGTAGAATCCAGTGGTACTAAAGTCCTAATCAAACCCACTGAACGACGATAGTGGTTTGGAATATAGTCAACTTGGTTTGCTAGATAATTTTCAAGACTTCATTCAAAAGTGCATTGAAGATCAAGTTTAGCTAGGAAAAGGAATGAACTTTGGAGAGCTAATTTTTCCCAATTGGTGCAAGGTGCATAATGCTTCTCATTTAGAATTGGACTATTGCTTATGCCAGGCTACAGTGGAACAGAAACGTATCAACCCCACTCTTGCAGTCAAAAGCGATATCTTGAGTGTTCAAGAAGATCCCCAAGGGAAAAGAGTGATGCCTTCTGAAGAGCCATCCAACAGTAACAATGCAAGTGAAAGAGTAGGGAACTCTGCTACTGCTAGTTGTTGGACTTTAAGATTCAATGGGTCCAAATCAAAGAATGGAGCCAGGGCAAGCTTTGAGCTAATTAGTCCAAGAGGTAAGATATTTTTTTCTGCTCATAGACTTCAATTTCACTGTACAAATAATGTAGCCGAATATGAAGCCTTGGTGCATGGACTGTTAATGGCATTGAAGAAGAAGGTTAAGATCTTGCAAGTTTTTGGAGATTCTGAGTTAATAGTCAAGCAAGTCAAGAGACAATACTCTTTCCATGACAGGAGAATGACTAACTATAGACACCGAGTGTGGGACCTCATTGAAGGATTTGATGCCTTCAACATTCAGTTGATTCCACGAAATAAGAACCAAATAGCTGATTCTCTTGCTTAGGCAGCAAGTACCTTGCAGCCTCTATCTCTTTCAGGACTAAAGAAGTTTACTGTAGAGTTGACCCCAATACCTTCAGTACCCGATAATATCACCAACTTCCAGGTATTTGAAGATGACAAGCATATATTAGATTTTATTACTAGTACTAATGTCTTCGCTTCTCAAATCATTGACAAAAATGAACTTCAAGAAGCTAAGATGGACTTGGAAGGGGTAATTAATTTGAAGACCAACACAATTCCTAGGGGAATGGTGCAACTAGAGAGGATCTTTGATCTGGACAAGATCAGAGATCAGGAACGAGATACAGGAAAGAGACTATTAGTGGACAGTGTGACAAATATAATGTAGGGTCTCAGGAGGATGTCAGAAATGTTCTCATTGGCCAAGTGTGCACTCTAGAAGAAAGACAAGGAATTATTGATGCATTACATAGATATCCAGATGTGATAGCCTAGAGTTATGAAGACTTAAAGACTTATGATACATCAATCATAACCCATACTATTCCTCTCAATCCATGAGTAAAGCCTTTCAGATAGAGGCAAAGGCCCATCAATGCTTTACTGGAACCCATAATACAGAAGGAAGTGCAAAAACTATTTTCTGCAAGGATAATATTTCTGGTCAGACACTCCACCTAGGTTGCAAACCTAGTTCCAATACAAAAAAAATGGTGAAATCAGACTATGTGTAGATTTCAGGAACCTAAACAGAGCATCAGAAAAGGATAATTATCCAGTGCCCTCACTGGATGAAGTGCTTCAGATTGTCAATGGATCTCAAATGATGTCCTTTTTAGATGGTTATTCAGGGTATAACCAAGTTATGGTGCAGTATGAAGATAGGCACAGGACTGCCTTCACCACCAAGTGGGGCACTTTCGTCTATAAAAGGATTCCTTTTGGCTTAATTAATGCTGGAGCCATATTCCAAAGAGCGATGGACATTGCCTTTAAAGACATAATTGGTAAGTGCATCATCATTTATATGGATGATCTAACTATCTTTTCCAAGAAGAGAGGTGATCATATCTCAGATTTATGCAAATTTTTTTAGAAATGTAGGGAGTTTGGGATATCTCTCAACCCAAAGAAGTGCATCTTCGGAGTAGTAGAAGGTAAATTGCTGGGAAATATTCTCTCTGAGAAGGGAATTGCCATTGATCCAAAATGCATAGAAGCCAATCTTAAGATTCCACCACCTGCTAGTAAAAAAGAAATGAAATCATTCTTTGGCAAGATCAACTTTGTGAGGAAGTTCATCACTGGGTTCACAGAAATAGTTAAGCCACTGAACGCAATGTTAAAGCAGGAGGCTAAAGTTGAATGGAATGTAGAAGAAAAAGAAGCATTTGTAGAGATAAAGAGAGCTATTGCTGAAGCTCCTATTTTGGTAAGCCCAGACTATGCTAAACCATTCTATATATATTTGTTTGCCTCTGATCATTCCTGTGCTGCTATGTTAACTCAAAAGTCGGATCAAGGAAATGAGCATCCCATAGCATTCATGAGTGCACCATTGAAGGATGCAGAGTTGAGATACCCAAGTGTGGAAAAGTAGGCCTATGCCTTAGTCAGGGCTGTAAAGAAATTCAGGCATTATATCCTCAGAAACAAAATCTTTGCAATAGTTCCTGATTCAACGGTTAAGCTATTATTGATGTAGAATGAGCTAGGGGAACACAAAGGCAAATGGGTGACTATGTTACAAGAGTATGATATGGAAATTCAACCCATGAAGTTGGTAAGAGGGCAAGGGCTTACATGGACAATGGCAGAGATAGGCCGTAACCTTACAGCCTAGAGTTATAATTTAGAGGATGTTTCTCCTGAAGAGTGGTATGATGATATTGTTAACTATCTCCTGACCCAGAGATGCCCTGGTCATCTCAATTCAGTACAAAGAAGGGAATTGCGCTTAAAGAGTGATAGTTTCATGTTGAAAGGAGTTGTCCTATATAAGAAAAATCATGAGGGTGTTTATTTGAGGTGTCTAGGAAAGGCAGAATCTGCAAGAGTGATGTTGTAGTTTCATGACAAATATGGTACAGGCCATGGATCAACACCTTCTATAGCGAACTAGATTATGAGAGTTGGTTACTATTGGCCTATGCTGTTCAAAGATACACACAACCACATTAGAACTTGTCATGTGTGTCAGACTTTCGCCACCAGAGAGAAGTATGCCACACTCCCACTCCAACCAGTATTTAAGGTAAAACCCTCTGCACAGTGGGGAATGGACTTCATAGGTCCAATCAATCCACCCTCCTCCGCAGGACAGAGGTATATCCTTACTGTCATTGATTATTTTACAAGATGGACTGAGGCCCTTTCTTGCAAGCAATGCACTTCAGAAATAGTAACTTCCTTGAATCAGGTATTCTCAACCATTTTGGATGCCCCATGTCTTTAGTTTGTGATAATGGTCCTGCATTTTCGTCTTTGAAGTTTTCTAACTGGGCTTTTGACCATGGGATTATAATTAAATTTGCATCCAACTATTACCCTTAGGGTAATGGTTTAGCTAAGTCATCCAAAAAAAATCTCTTGACTGTTATTCACAAATTGTTAGAAAGAAATCCGAAGGACTGGCATACCCAACTTAGATTTGCTCTGTGGGAAGATTGCACCAGAAATAAGACTTCCATAGGGATATCACCTTACCACCTGGTTTATGGATTAGAGCCTGTGTTTCCCATTCAGTTAAAGATCCCCACCTTCCAGTTCATTAATGAATATTATGATGAGGTTGATAAACGTGAGGCTAGACTTGTTGAATTATTACACCTTGAGGAAAAGAGAGATAAAGCCCTGGAAAACTTTGCTAAACACCAAGGGGTTGTCAAGAGATGGTTTGATAAAAGAGCAAAGGTTAAAGCTTTTAGGATTTCTGACTTGGTTCTTTACTGGGATAAAGCCCACAACCGTAAGGGAGAGCATGGAAAATTTGATAAACTTTGGCTTGGACCCTACCAGATGTCAGAAATTCTGAGAGATAATTCTTTATGTTTGAAAACTCTCACTGGAGAGGATATCCCACTGCCTGTCAATGGGTAGTATCTAAAGCATTATTTCTAGTCTTGAGCTGTTTTCAACTCTTTTCTTGTATATAGTTAGATTAGGTTTCCCTTTCTACTTTTGTTTGGTTTGGTTTGTGTGGGTTTGATTTTGTTTTGTTTTGTTTTGTTTTTTTTCTGCTCTTGCTTTGGGGGTTTCTCTATTTTTTCCGAAATGTGTTGCACCTACATGGAAAATATATCATTATCTGGGATTGTTCCAAGTATTTCCCTAGTGGACTTGACAACCTTAATGTCAGATTTATAGAAGATTGATCGCTGACTTTGATTTGAATTTGAAATACTCTGAAATCTTATATCTCTCATATATCTTAAGAATCTTGATGTTACTATAGGAATCCTTGCAAAGTTTTGTCAAGTGAAAAAATATTATTTCTGCTTCAGCGCCACTGTGGTTCTCAGCCCTGAGTGTGAGTTTCATTGTTCACAGGTTGAAATGAAAATGACATATCAAGAATATTAAAAGAAAGAAAAATGAAATATTGAATACCAAAAGAATAAATTCAACTTATCAGGGGTACCTAAATATCTCTACTGGGGCTATGGACGCCTAGCTGGCAGTAGAGCTATGTTCAGGATAGTCACAATGATAACCTCATCGGGGCTATGGATGCTTGACTGGTAGTGAGGCCCTATATAGGTTGATTTTGAAGTTAGAATCCTTACGTAGCCTGACTTGACCGAACTTGGTTTCTGTAGTAGCTTAAGGAGGGAAATGAACTCATGTGCACACACTTGGATTTTTAGTTTATGAAAGGTTCGGTCTACCCTTTGGTTCTTGATTCTTTAAATCTTTGCATTCTGACTTGTTGTTTGATGGTGAGATTCAAATAAGAGATTTTGGGTTCTTGATTCCTGTTCGTCATCAAATGCTTTGGAGCATTTTCCTAGCATAAGTCGCCATTTATTGTGCAGTTTTCGCACACACGCCCCACTGAAAGCAGGGACTCTCTCTCACTTCAGTTTTTTTTTGGCCCTTTCTTTTTGAGGTTTTGTCTTATCTTGGCATGTGCTTAAATGTTTATTTTTGGTTGCCTAAGTGTTTCACCAGGTTATTTATTGAAAATCTCTATTTTTCGGTTAAGTTTGGGTTTTTACCCTGATTCGAGATTTTCCTCCCTAGATAGATTTTCCCGGATTCTGCTTGGACTCCAGCTGGACCTTGTTGTTTGGGGATTTTTGATATTCACAGATTTCCACGTGGGCTGGATTTTCCTGGATTCCACCCTATCGTCGGCTCTTCGGGTTTTCTGACTGTCCTATCGATTGCATTAATGGCTTCGTGCGTGCTTTGAAGGATGTATTTAACTTGGTTTCTGGGATCTTTTGTGCCATCATGCTTACTATTTGCCATCGTCTGAGCTGTGGAGTGCTTTCCTGCAATTCATTGACTTCATTTTGGGACATTTGGGCTTGAATTATGGATTTAAGTGATGATTTCTTGTGCATTCCTGCATCTGTTCTTTGTGGACACCATTGGGCTTCGCATTTGCTACTTCTGAGATCGATTTCCGCGTTATAATGGTATGTTTTTATTACCCTGCCTTTGATTGGGAATTGTGAATGGCACGTTGATGTTATGAGAGCTTGTGGGATTCAAATTCCTACATATTTGATCATTTCATGCTAGGGTTGTTCTGTATTGCGTTATTTGTCATCTCCTAGGTGAGTTTTGAGCTCATTTGCCTATCTGCATTTTGATGAATCTTGCCTGAGAGTAATTAGTAAACCCTAGTAATGACTTAACAGTTGAAACGACTAAATTCTAAGCTTTCCTGTGTGCTAATGGAGGATGAGTAGGGTTTCAAACCTAGGGTAGTGCCATGTCAGGTTATTTCATCTTAAAATTGACCTAGAATGTAAAGAAAATCTATGAAAGGTCCATCTCTGACTTGTCTTGAGTTAAACATTTTGAAATTCATGATTGATTTGGTGTTTGGGTTAAATCGTGACTATCTGTCCCTTCCGAATTTTCTTTGCTGTGACCCTTCAAAGTGAGGGAGATGTCATATCGATCGCCCTGTATTCTATCAAGAAGCCTTCCTAAGTTCATATTTGATCGCCGAGACCGCACCCCAAAAGAAAGTCTCTCATCGACATGTATTTCCTTATATGCCATTGGCAAGACAAGCCCTAGTCGGCAAGAGGTCATAGCGGGCTCCATTAGTTATACCGATATTCATTTGCTTCGCTGAGACATCTATCCTTTGGTGAGACCTTTCAGGGAGCTCACAACTCCTGCCGAGACCTTCACTTTCGGTGAGACTACCGGCGGTTGCCAAGACCTCATGGCAAAACCTTCCTTTTTGGGCGAGCTCAGATCTTCATTTTGGCAAAACATTACGCAATCGGTAAGACCTCTTTCCGAATTCAAAACCTATCGCTGAGACATCACAACTTCGCTGAGACCTCATATTGAAAAACTTTAGTCTAGCCAAAGTGTTTGCTTGGACCCCAAAAGTCGGTGAGACAAAAGGATTCACCAAAACCTTACCCTGACTACCCTTTGGTCATATCGATATATTTGCTATATCACCAGTCAGTGAGACATTACACTGAAACTACCAAGTCTTTGAAAAATCTCTTCCGATGATATCATTCGGCATGACCTCCCGGAAGTCACCAAGACTTCTCAGCGAGATGACTGACTCTTGCCAAGACCCTCATTCCCAGAATCCGCATTGCTTTTGCACCAACGAATTTGAGGTCAGAAAGAAGAAATTCTCCCGGCTTCCAGTTGACTCAGTTCGGTTGTATAATGTAAAGGAAATTCCCGATCAATTTGAAGATGATGGAAACTTGATCCAGGATCATACCTATGAGGCCATAAAGGATAGACCAATTGGTGATGTGGATTGGTTAGAGGAGGAAAATATAGAATTGAAGCAACTAGTGGATCCAGTTATCAAATTTACTAGGATGTGGCTAAGGCATAAGCTATGGGAGCTGGACAATAATGGTGTGTGGTGCACCTATGCTCTAATGGGAGATTTGGATCCCCACTCCACCTCTGAGGAATCTATCGAGAAGGATCCTAAGGGCAAGGGTAAGTTGGATTCTCCATTCAAAAATCAAAATTAAAGCTATCCAGGAAACAAAGGCGCAGGAAGCAGAAAAATAGAGAAAACCAAAGACCAAGCAGAGGACTAGGACCAAGAAATCTAAGCAGAAAGGGACTGAAAATTAGGGTCCCGAGGTTGATGTGCCGGTGCCCAAGAGGAGAAGAATCATAAAATTTTCAAAGAAGGAAAGCTCCAAGGATGGGGAGGAAGAAGTGGCCCCACCAGTGATAAATGTTGAAAGTTCGGAGGAGAAGGCCAAGGTGTATGCAAGGAGGTCTAGGACTCCTTCTCCTAGAGACAGTGTGCCTAAGACAGATCTCCCTCCTATGGTTTCTCATGAGGAACAACATGATGATGTGCCTTTTGCTTATGGAGCTCAAGGAAAGCCTAGTGAGTCAGAGGATGTTGAGGATCATTTGGATATTGAAGGGGAGGAATTTCATGAAGGTGATCTCCATAGTGCAGAGGTAGAAATTGAAAAGATAATGCAGATTCCCCTATCAGAACTAAAGAGGTCCCTCCAAGAGAAGAGGAAATAGTTAAGATTCCCTCACCTAAAGAAGAAGAAGAGCATGCTGAGGAGAAGGAAGGCAAGATAGATGAGACTCCTAATAAACATAATTTGAGTGAGGAGGCACCTAAGGGTCAGCAGGAGGAGAAACAAAGTGAGGTGCAATTGGAATCCACTATCCTTGGTTGGATGGACAAAGAAATAAAGAGAAAGCAAGTTGTTGTGGAAGATAGTCCACCGAATTGGGATGCACTACTAGCCAAAATTGGAAATGATAAAGGTATGAAGAAGGCTAGGGTGATCTCGAGGATTGAAAGAGATGAAGCTCATGACAGAGTTGTTCACATTGCCACCCTTGCTTCAGATAAAATGTGGTTGGAAAGGATTACAATATTCAGACTTTCAATCTAGGACCTACATTAGTCGAGCAAGATATTGAAGATTATGAGGGTTCTAGTGTAGTTATTGTGGGTAGATTGAGAAAGGAAATGAAGACCAAGAAGGAGCTAAGGAAAGAAAATCAAAATCTCAAGAAATGCTTGGAGGACTTAATGAAACCACTACAGTCCATTAACCCTTCGGTTTCTGCTACGAATCCTCTACCTCAAGAGACCATCACCGAGATAGAAAAGATGAAAGCTTCCGTTGTTGCCATCGCAGGTTGGCTAAAAGGGGTGCAAATAAAGGGTGATGAAGCTATTAAAGAGATTCTGTTAACTGGGAAGGATGCTATCATGGCAACTAATTGGTTGAAGGTGGTGTTGGCACAAGATAAGGAAGACACAGATCTCCTTCTGCAGAAAACTAGAACTATCATGGAGTACACCCAGGAGAGGTTGGTAAGTGATGGGATTCTTCCTTCCTCTAGAGCTGCCAAACCATGGGAATGGTATGAGGCATTACAGATCAGGCAAAAGGTGTTGAAGAAGATTTATAAACAAAGAAGGCAGATTAATGATACCCTAAGTGGTGTATATAATGGCTCCATTGCCTTCTTTGAAATTATGATGGGAAGAAGGAAGATCACACCCAAATATTTGAGTCTGGAACAGTTGAGAAATTGGTGGTAGGATGTTTACGCACCACTTGATGATGGTTCTATTTCTGAGCACCAGTTGGATGATGCAGCCACCTACCTTTTAGTTATTGAAAAATACCTAACCTATAAGGTGGATTGGGATAAGTCAGTCGAACAGTCAAGAGAAGAGATTGCGTCCATTGAGAATCGACTTAGGGTTTTTCCTTTGCCACTAGTAGCTGACTTGGATGGGATGTTCTTGAAAGTTCATGAAGGGCTGGATCAGAATAGAGACAAAGGGGAAGGCAGTTAATGCCCAACTACTTCAGGATTTGTGCTTCCCCATTATGATGTCCTGCATTGGTCCGAGCTGCATTGGGAATCCCAAGCTGACCTGGGTGTCGTTCGCACATTTAATGTATTCCTTCGTTCCATTTTGACTTTCTCTTAGCTGGTCGGTGGTGCCTAGTTAATGTTGCAAGCTCTTGTTTGGCCGACAGGTTTTCTGGGGGGATTCTATATATTTGGAATTTCACCTCATTTGTAAAGTGTTAGATGGTTGGAAAATAGTTTGAAAGGATTAGAGATAGAAGTAGAATAGATCAAAATAGTTAGAAGTGAATAGAGCAAGTTAGCAAGTAGTAGTTCTCAAGCAAATATTGTAACAGAAAGCTGAAATTGTTGCTACAGTGGATAATTCGAATGCAAGTAATGACATTGTGATTTGGTGCCATACTTGTATTCTCTTGTCTTGCATGGTTCTTGCTATTCTATCTTTAAAATTTCTTTGAGGAGGTTAGTATTTAGATTAGATTCGATTCTATAATGTTTGTGATTTAATACTTGAATGTTGCAGGAATCCTTTAGTCCATACTTTTCACAACCAACTGATTGTTGGTTGCTTTGGAAAGTTAGCTTGTACTTCATATTCAGTGTGCTTAGTTTGATTGTGAGGATTTGTTCATTTCAACTACAATAGGGTTGTTGAATGAATGTTCATGATTTAAAAATATTAACACCTCAGAAGATTGCACTATTCTCTGTAAGATTGCAGATTTATCTGGGTCAAGTAGAGATCGGTTGTGAGGGATTGGTCCATTTCGAGTGTTGGTTATTTGCATTGTTAGTCTTAGGAGTAGTATTAGATTTAGAAATCTCCTTGAAACCCTTATCTTTTTCTATTTCTTTGATTATTGGGTTAGATCTAGGATTAAAGTATCATGAGATTGTTAGATCTGATAAAATCGATTCAGTATTTTGCTTGTAGTAAGGTCCCATTGTGATTACCAACATTTTCACATTTTATCACTGAGTTGTTTATGCATTGTCAAGACCTGGCATTAGAGACCTTGGGGTTATCTCTTGATGCTTGCTGATAGAGATTTACCTTTCAAGAGAGATAGGATATTATATTCTATCTGAGTTGTTGTTGTGCAGAAAACACCATCAACAGGGTTCATCTGATACATATCGATCAACTTCAATTGAATTCTTCAATGCTTCATCAACCTTGAAATTTTATCTTTCTACAATCTTTCTTAGCATTTTATTAAAACATCTGTAAGCTTTGCTTCTAGTAGAGTATCTGTGTGAACCCCAACCTTGGTACCTACAAAACAAAGAGAATAAACACCTCAAGTTAGATATTGCAAGCCAAAACAAGGATTCCTCATGAAATTCATTTACAAATTCAAAATAGGAAAGAAAACAAGAACACACTATAAATGATAAACTAGATTGAATCCTAATTTAAATATGAAAACTCATGATCCCATGGGGGAATTGGTGCCAATTTGATGTGAAAATTGGTCCTTTCCCAATTCCTAAGATGCAAGCTTCGAATGTTGAAGAGATTGATCCACTTTGTTGGTAAAGAATGAAAACTCCAAGCCAAAAATCTGCAAAAACCTAGCTATGACTTAATGATAATGGATGAAATTCAAGAGATATTTGAGCATGGTAACTTTACTTGGATTGTGGATGATGAAATGAGGATATGAGCTCTTCATTTATAGAATTTCAAGATGGATGAATGTCCAAATTTGAACAATGTGGGACTAACATTCATCCAATGATATGATGCCACTTGTCAAGCTATGAATGGATGGAGGATGTGCAAGATTTGGGGTTTGTGCCAATAAATGCATAATATTTGAAATTCAAATTTGTTTAAATGACATGCAAGAGGGAAGGGAAAATGCAATAAATGCCACTTGGCTCAAGACAAAGGACATGTAAGATGAATTTATTGCCTTGTTGGATGTACATGTTGACTTGGAATTTTTGAATTCAAATTGAGAGAATATTACAAAAGATGCCTTGTGAGTAAAATAGAGATTTAATAAATGAATTAAATCTATTTTCATGTGCCACTTGCATTATCTAGAGGATGTGACATGAGATGAGATTAAATTAATCAAGGGTTAATTAATTTAATGAGAGATTTGATGATTTGATTTATTTGACTTAGATTTATGGATTTATTTAAATCAAATAAGAGAGGAATATGATAAGAGGCTAATTGAATAAGGATTTTGATTTATTTAATTAAAAGAGATGGTATTAAATTAAATCAAATAAGGTTTTAATTTATTTAATTTAATGGATAGACTTTAGATATTTAATCAAATAAATTGATTATTTAATTAAATAGGGATAATTAGATTAGATGGATTGATTTAATTAACAAAAGAGATTGACTTAATTAGAAAAAATGATTTATTTAATTAAGAGATGAATATTGATGAATTCAATCAGATAGGGGGATTTGATTAAATGGTTAGACCGAGGGATGATTCAGGAAGAAATGATGTTAGTAAGTCAGGATCAGATGCACGATGTCAATCAGTATATTTTACGTGTCTACAATATCCAAGGAAAATACCCTCATCACATCTAGCATCAAGACTTCCAAGATTATCTTCATCTCTTTTGATATAACATTTTCTTCCAAATACCTTGAAATACTTGATAGTAGGAATTCTTCCATGCCATAGCTCATAGGGAGTCTTAGTGTTATTAGCTTTCACTTGAACTCGGTTGAACACATAAACAATAGTGTGAATTGCTTCTCTCTAGTAAACTTTTGGTATACCTACTTCTATTATCATTGGTCTAGTAGCTTCTTGAATTGTCATGTTATTTATTTCAACAACTCCATTCTACTAAGGAGTTCTAGGGGTATACAATTGTCTTCTTATTCCACGTGCTTCATAAAACATATTAAACTCATTGGAGGTGAATTCACCATCTCTGTCATACCTCAAACATTTTATTTTAAAATTTAGTTCATTCTCAACCATTGCCTTAAATGTCTTAAATTTTTCTAATGCATCACATTTATCTCTAAGTAACCCATGTCAATCTAGAGTAATCATCAATCAAAAGCATAAAATATCTATCACCTTGTAAAATTCACATGCTTGTAGGACCACATAGATCTATATGAATCAATTATAGTAGTTCAGTAGCAGATTGTTCCTTTGACCTAAAGTTGTTTCTAGCTTTCTTTCCAAACTGAGAGTCCTTGTAGAATGCATTAACATGCTTTTTAATCCTTGGTAAACCTCTCACAACTTGTACTACACTAAATCTCACAATGTTATCAAGGTTCATATGACACATCCTTTGGTGCCATAGCCAATTGTCATTAATCTGAGACATAAAGAAATGTTCATTAGCACCTTTAATTGATAAATTTTTCCTTTAGTATTCTTACCAACAACAATCATAGTTTTGGATCCTTTCTTGATTTCACATTTTTCATCCTCGAGCACAAGATTATATCCCTTTTTACACATATTTCCAACACTCAAGATATTATGTCTCAAAACCTTAACATAGTAAACACCATTAGTATTATGCTTTCCATTAAAATTGATTGAACATATTCCACAAATATTAGCACTAGAGTCATCTCCAAACTTAATTAAACCTTCATCATATTTCTCAAGTTTCACAAACCTACTTTTATCATTGTTCATATGATTTGAGCAACCACTATTAACGATGAAGTGCAGAGACCACAATACTTTCAACTTTCTCTAGAGCACTTTCCTTCACACATCTTTCAGTGTTAGCGGTAGAAAATTCATCTTTAAAGCTAGGAACAAGCATTCATTATCATCAAAATCTCCATAATCAAACTCATCATCATCATAAATACTAACATATTCATTGACATAGTATGCTCTTTTGATCATCTTTCCTTTGTTTTCTTTATCTTTCCTTTGTTTGTTTCTTTTATCTTTCTTTGCAAATATCGAAGCATAATGGCATATTCCTCCACAACTAGAACATTTGAACGGTAATTTACCTTGATACTTACCGGAGCCCTTTTTCATTCTTCTTATAAAATTTGCTTCCACTTCAATAAGATTGTCTTCATCTGGATCTTCCACTTTTACAGCCTTGAATGTAGTTTTTGTCTTTGTTCCATTTTCTAATCCAAGCTTTCTCATTTCATGAGAGGTTAGCATACCTATCAATTGATCTTTAGTATAAGTATTATAATCCAAAATTTCCTCTATAGTAGATACCTTTTCACTGTATATATCAGGGAGAGTTCTAAGTACCTTCTTCACTATCCTAGATTCTTCTACTTGTGCACCAAGTCCTCTCATTGCACCTACTACCTCATCTACTCTCTGCATGTAGGATTTGATTTTCTCATCTTTTCCCATTCATAGGATCTCAAATTGTGCCTCCAAGTTTTGCAACTTAGCTTGTTTAGCCATTTCATCTCCTTCATGTATCCTTTCCAACTTATCGCAAGACTCTTTAGTAGTATTCAAATTCATAACTTTAACTACTTTATATTATGAAAGACTATTAACAATAATAAATCTTACCTCATTGTTGATTTCATGTGCTTTCATCTCATTAGGAGTACTTGGACCATTCGACGGAGGAACATACTAGTTTTGAATAGGCTTCTTGATCTCATATCCATAGTATGATAGATATCCTTTCATATTCATTTTCTAGAATGCATAGTTAGTCCCATCAAACTTAGGACACTCAATAACAATCTTTCTCGATATCCTAGACCTTTCTTAAGTGGTTAAGCTCTTCTCCAAGGAACCTTGCTTTGATACCAATTGTTGAACAAGACAACTAAGAGTGGGTGAATTAGTTGTGGAAATTTTTAAACTTCAAAACCCTCAACAAAAGTTAGATTTACAAGCATTCATATAACCTTTAGTCTACTAGTGTGATTCATCATTAAGTGTAGAAACAAAAACTAGAAACAACAAAATCATACACAATACATTTACAAAATTCAAATTAAGTTGGTGCCAAAGAATTCTACAATGGAATTGGAATGAGGGTGACCCAATAATATACTTAATGAGGACCTAAATGAGTTCCAACATGCCTCAACATGTTTCCATGAACTTCGTAAGTAGTATTTAAAACAAGGTTGGCCAATACCCATGTAAACCACATAAAAAAATTAAGCACACACATCCTTAACATGATCCAATATTTCTGGACAACAAATATGATGTGAACACAAACTTATCGACTTATTCCTAGAATTGAAAGTCATGAAACCAAGATTCAGAGAAATCCAAAGCAACTACATTTCTCCCAGACCATAGCTAGACACACCAAAATTCATAGTTCATATACTAGTGAAAATATCTCACATTGTACAATGATCTAGAAGCCAAAATTTTGGATACAACAACTACCAATAACCATGAATAATATTTCAGGAGTGCATAGGCATAGAAGCAATATGGAGTACATCCTAGAGCATACACTAAATACCTACATTACACTATTTTACCTATTTATCAAATTTTCTCAAAAGCACTTGAAACCCAACTACGAGAGACATCATTGTAGCACATTACTTCACTCTAATACACCTCTATACATAGCAACATAAAGATAAATCCACTTACTCACAACACTTCAACTATACATGCAACTCCTGCAAACCTTCTTTATTACAATTTTCTCAATATCCTCAACATTTAAAGACAATAACCAACTTCCACACACATAGTTGACATCAATGACAAAAACAACTAGTTGACATCAATGACAACACATTCATACTTGCAACACTTCTAACAACAATAATTCTCTATATGTGTATCCTCTTTACTTGAATTTTGGATATGAGGTGGACTAGACACTGAGTATATAAAGTTCCAAATCACATTTTCTCGAACTCTTCTATTGTGAAATGTGACAAGACAATCGGGTCTCACTTTGTAACTAACCATCCAGAAAATGGGACATGAAAAGTCCCCCCTCTCAAAATTGCTTGTCCTCAATAAATTCAAACTTGGATGCTTGAGAATTATAGGACCTTCCCATGTGGCATCTTTAATTTAAAAATTCTTCCATCGAACAAGGTATCCTGTTATGCTCCTATACCTTAACTTCTTGATCTAGGTTCCAATCACTACTTTTAGAATGAGAGTGACCTTCCCCTCATTATCAAGTGGTGGTGATTTAGTTGCTAGAGCTAGGTGTAACCCCAAAACCTTCTTTAGATAGGAAACATGGAAAAAATTATGGATTTTTCTTCCCTCTAAAAGCTCAACCTCATAAGCAATTTATCCAACCCTCTAGACCACCCTATATGGCCCATAAAACCTTGGTTTGAGTTTCTCTACTCTAAATTCTATAAGGTTGCAGTCTGATGAAGATCATATCCCCTACTTTAAATGATCTTCTATTCTACTTTTTTTTTTGCATATATCTTTGGTTGGTTGTGAGCTTTTTGTAGATGTTCTTTGAATGTCCTCAATACCTCTTGGATTTGATTGATCAAGTCATTAGCTACCAAAACTCTACTATAAGTAAGAACCAATTTAGTGAATGAAATAAATTCATACCCATAAAGTTCCTTGAAAGAAGACATGCCAATTGGCATGTGGCGTGTGGTATTGTAGTAGTACTCTCTCAAATGAAGCCACTTTATCTGTGTTAAATGCTAACCTAAAATATAGCTCCATAAGTAGCCCTCTACCCATTTATTCATAACTTCAGTTTGTCTATTAGTTTGCATATGATATCTAGTGCTAGGGTGTGATCTTAGTATCGGTCAGTTGAAATAAGTTTTTCCAAAAAGCATTAAGAAACCAACTATCTCTATCACTTACAATGGTTTTGGGTAGGCCACCCAACCTACAAACCTCTTTGAAGAACAATCCTACAACTTCCAAAGCTTTGAAGTTACTAGGGATTGCAAATAAATAATCATACTTAGTCAACCTATCAACAATAACATAGATACAATATTTTCCTTGCACTATAGGCAGTCTGATAATGAAGTCCATGGATATACTCTCCCACTTGTGCTCTAGAATGGGAAGAGGCTACAACAGTATAATAGGGAATTATTGGCCCCCCTTGTTTTGTTGTCATGTGATACATTCCCTAATGTGTGAGAGAACATCATCTTTGAGATCCTTCCAAGAAAACCTCTCTTTGGTCTATTGATAGGTCTTGTAGTATTTGGGATGCCCTGCTATTGGTGCATTGTGGTAAGCCTCCAAAACCTTTACTTTCACCTTAGATCCAAAGTTAGGAACACTCTATTTTTAAAAAAAATTAAACCTTCCACCACTGTATACCTTTCATCCTTCTTTGTACCCTCTAGGATTCTGGTAGCAAAGGGATCTTTATCATACTCCTTCATGATGGAGTCCTTCTAAACAATTGATGTAATGGTCACATGACATAGCATGGGTCTCCTTGAGAGTGAATCTACCACTAAATTATTCTTCCCCTTGACATATTCAATGTTAAAATCATATTCCTAAAGTTTTCTCACCCACCTTTGTTATCTATCATTTAGGTTATATTGACTCAAAAATAACTTTAGACTATTATTATCTAACTTAACCACAAATCTTGCACATACTAAGTATTGTTGAAACTTCTCCAAGACATACATTATTGCCGGCATCTCTTTATCATATATGGAATAACCCCTTTCGACATCTCTCAACTTCCTACTCTCAAAAGCTATAGGATGTCCCTTCTAAGAGAGGTTAACTCTTATTCCTTACATCAAATGTATCGCATTCAACCATAAAGGAAATGAGAAATTAGGAATTACAAGTACTAAATAAGAACTCATTACCTCCATCTTTTAAAATGTTTCATGTGCTCCTTCTATCCACTCAACGACCCCTACCTTAGTCAAATTGGTGAGAGGTTTTGTTTGAGGAAAACCTCTAAAAAACCTCTAGTAGTAACTACAAAGTCCAAAGAAACCTCTCAACTATGATATATTTATAGGAGGAAAGCAATCCAGGATGGCTAGGATCTTCTATTGGTCAATTTGAACTTCCTTAGCATTGATGACATGACCCAAATACAGTATCTCCTTCAATCAAAATTCACACTAAAAAATTTGCAAAAAGATGATGCTTCTCTAGGATTCCTAGAACCATGTCTAGGTGTTGCAAGTGTTCCTTCCATGTTCTATTGTAGATCAAAATATCATTAAAGTAAACCAATAAAATATTTCTCAATTTCTTATGAATACATGGTTCATGCATGACTGGAAGGTTGTTAGAGCATTGGTCAAACCAAAAGGTATAACCAAGATCTCAAAATGCTCATAGTGACATTGAAAAGTAGTCTTTTTCATATCTGCTTCTCTCATGTGGATATGATGGTACCTGGATCTCAAATAAATATTTGAAAAATACACTGCTCCATGAAGTTCATAGATCATCTCATCTATTTGAGGTATGGGGTACCGATTATTGATAGTCTTCTTGTTTAATGCCCTATAGTCTATACACATCCTCAAAGTGCCATCCTTCTTCTTCACCAACACTACATATGTAAATGGGTTGGAGCTTGGCCTAATGTATCCTTTATCCAAAAGTTCCTTGATTTCCTTCTCTATCTCCTCTTTACACATCCATGAATTGCGGTAAGGAGTGGTCATGACTAGATTGGATCAAGGTTCAAGCTCTATGATGTGTTGGAAACCTCTATCCAGTGGCAATCTAGGAGGTATATCACTGAAAACCAAACTACACTTATCCAAAAATAAATGTATATCAACATGAAATTTCTCATTCTTATCAGTGGCGGATCCTTTTGAAGTCACTAAACAACTGGTATCTCAAGAAACTTGTCTTCTCCAGAATAGTTTCTCCATTCTCCTAATTGAGACTACTTGTGGACCTCCATTTTCCATTCCTTTAAGGATTACATCCTTCCCATTATCTTTGAACTTAAGTTCCATGGTCTAATATTTTGTAGTTTACCCTCCCAAGGAGTCTAACCACTACATACCAAATATTACATCAATCACCCAATACAATAACATGAAAATCATCACATACCTTATGATCTCCAAAAATTATTTCCATCTTCTAGATCTTGTTCTTGTAGGGTAGGTTATATCCATTATCCAAGGTGACAGTGAAGCCCTAAAATTCCTTTGCATCTAATATCCTTCTCACTAGCCCTTCATAAATGAAGTTGTGTGTAGCTCTACCATCAATCAAAATAGGTAGTCTTTTTTTGGAAAGAACCGCTCAAAATTTGAAACAATGATATATATGTGTACCAAAAAAGGTGCAAAAAAACCTCCATCTTCTTCCTCTTTGTCTTCTTCCCCCAAAGTAGAGTCTTCCAGATCATGAAATTCATTAGATTCTTCTAACTTGAAGTCTTTGTTAGAGGTTACCTCTATGTAGTGAACTTGCCCCTTTCCAACAAATCTATTTCCTAAAACCCATGGTTCTCTAGAAGAGAAGCAAATCTTCTTCTTTTAGAGCTCATTACTTGTCTCTACATTTTCCTTTCCATATTAGAAGTTGCATTCCTGGGTGCAGGTGTCAGCTCAGGTTGGGATCTCTTCTGAAATCCCTTTTGATTCCATGTGTTAGGCCTTGTTTGTTGAGGAGGGTATGTGCAGGATCAAGATGGGTCAAAAAGTGGCGATATGATGGGTATTTGTAGGGTATGTGGCTGAAGAATTTTTTTTAATCCAAAATTGATGAAATGAAAAGGGTTTTTAAAGGAGATTCTTAGCTTTCCACCAATATAAATTATGCTTTACTTTGAATTTAATAAATAATTATTATTCATTTTCTATTTGAATTATGACTAAAGTCCTAATTGATAGGCTGATTGAAAAACATCTATAGCTTTGACATGTTATCACATTTTTGGAATCCAAAACATGGATCACATTCTATGCTTTGTATACTATAGGATTAAAAAAGAAATATTGAATTTCATGAAGTTTTGACCAAGTTAAGGTGGTTAGACATACGATTTTTTATATTTTTAAAAAGTTGTAATAAAAAATTCATAATTAATTATTTACTTGGAAAAAAATTACAAAAAAATATGCATCAAATTTATACATGAGTCCTTTACTTATGTATAAAATCTTATTAAAAAATATTATCATTTTATTGTGGTTAGGGTGGTTAGACAGACACCTACTTCTTAGTTTTCCCTGAAATTTAAGTACTATTGCATTGAAATTTCAAATTTTCACCAAATAGATTTTTTTAAAAGAATAAACCTTGTAGTTTAGAAACTACATTCAATTTGCTACATATTCTATTCTTACATATTTTTGAAATAACATAGATAACTTATTCAAATTTTTACGTCAAGTTTCCTAACTCTGATTTTTTTTTTATTTTTTTGCCACTTAAGGGCCTATTTTTTCCATGATGATCCTGCACATACCTAGGAAATATATTTTTCAAAATTGATGGTTCAACGGTTAAAGCCCTTTCTACAGCCTCCTAAAGAGAGACATGTGCAAAGGATTTCACAAACCCTTGAGAGGTTCAGTGAGTCCTGAGATAAAAAGATACACTATCCTCTACTCTGATAGTTCCAAAACCATCACCACCACATTTTGAAATTCTATAATGTAATCATCAACTAAATTGTTTTGTTTGATCATGAACTTTCTGAAATACTCTTCTTCATCCTTTAATTTAAATCTATCAAGTATCCTCTTCTTGAATTCATTGAATCTTTGTATCTAATCATGGCCTAGAGTAGTATGACCATGAAATGACCATTCATATGCTTATCCTTCTAGATGTAGGTAGGAAAATTGAATTTCATATTTCTTAGTCATAGGGTTGAGTATGAAATAGGTTTCCATCTTTTGTAACCAAGCTCTTGTTGAGATCTTATTACTCCCATAAAAATAAGTCGCAACAAGTTTCCCCAACTTTTTGCTTTAGGTCCTTGCTATTTTACAATCCTTTCTTTTGTGGTTCACTCTTCCTTGTAGATTCCTTGTGTTTTGCCCAAGAAAAATCTAATTTTATTCCATCTAGTAGAGATTGATATTCTCCATGCAAATTATTAAACTTTTATGGATTGAAAGAACTAGTATCTACTGGTTCACCCTATCTTACTCAATTTTGAGAAGGAATAGATTCTTTGAGGGCCCTATGGGTGAACCATTGGTTCTACTATCACCTCCACCATTGTTGGATGATGCTTCACCTTTGTGACCATTTTTCTTCACATTTCCTCTTAATATTTTATCTTCCAAGATCTTCAAAACATCCCTTGTTTCTGCTAGGGTTGTGGGAATATCCTTTAACCCTCTTGTGATCTCATGATTTTTGGTTATTGTTGCTTTGATTCTTTCTTCTTCCTCCACCATTTCTTCCTCCTTAGTATCTAGATCTTGATCTTGATTTAACTTCTACAATCTCTTCTAATATCTAATTTTCCTTTCTCTCAACATCAAAACATTAGTAAAACCCTAAAACATATAGCCTAGTAGGATCATGCTCTAATACCATTCTATGTCCCAGAAATATAATTTTAACATAAAATAATTATTTGTAGATTGGAATTCAATGAATAGAAATGTAAAAAATATACACTTGAAATCATAGATTAATAAGATAATTATATCAACAAGATGATGTAAATATATTTAGATCAATGAAAACTTATTATAGATTTTCTTTGAAGCACAATGCAATCTTTGAGGTGAGAAACCTCTTAATAACCAAAGGGGTTTCATCCTCTAATCTAGGTAATCATTGGGGTTTCATCCAATGACTACAAATCATATGGGTTTTCATTCACAAAAGGGTTTAGAACATAATGTTCAAGTTGTATAAAAAGAGGGAAAATAATAGTAAAATGTTGAGTACAAAATTTAGCTACCTATACATATATGATGCTAATTCCCTCAAGGAATAGGTTGGATTGACAAAAAGTGGCACCAAAGCCTAGAATTCAAATATCTACACACTACACTTAGGTCGGCCTTAAGACATGAAGGAAATTCCCACTTAGGATCAACATCTCTTGCTACAGACCTATCCATGTGCTCCCTAGATCTCCTCCCTTATCCTTCTGCTCTATAATTATCTTTGTATGCTTTGGATAACACTCATCCCATTCACCTATGAAGTTTCTTATAGGGAATTTGGTGCAGGTATATTCTGACAACGATTTCTCATTGAGAATGTTTTTCTCCTTCTAGATCTCTAAAGATGTGGTAGATATGGCTCTATAGATTTTTTTTTGAATTGTAGCATGAAATGTCCTCTTGTGATAAGATGTAGTATGATCTCCCAATCAAGCCAGGTGGGGTGAAGTTGGAATATGGCATAGAGCAATATTCTAACAATGATAAATCTCTAGATATGGTTCCTCTTATCTTGAGTTTTGGATATGAGGTGCACTAGACACTGAAGAGATTGTGTTTGAAACTATACATGCTTGAACTCTTTTATTATGAAATATGGTAGGATGACTGGGTCTCACTCTATAACTTCCCATTCAAAAAAGGGGACATGATATTCTATCACCAGTTCTCCATACTTTCCTTCTCTAATTTCACACCCTCTTTCATTGAATATGAGATTGTATCCTTTGTTACATAGATGACTCACACTAAGAAGGTTGTTCCTGAGACCTTTAACACAAATAACATCTTCTATCTTATTTTTTCCATCAATAATTATTGTACCATTTTCCATAGATATTTATTGAAGTGTCATCTCCAAGCTTAACTATGCTTCCATTCCAATTCACAAGGTTGATAAACTTACTCCCATCCCCTGTCATGTGGTTGGAACAACCATTGTCAATCACCTAGGAGTTTTCCTCATCTTTTACATGAAAATAAGTCCACACATCCCTTGAATATTTAGTTTCATCTTCAATCTTCTTATCAACCATGAAAATTATTTCATCCTTATTATCTAGACCATTTGATTCCTCATCCTTTGAAGATTAGGAGTCTTCCTTGGAGTAGAGAATTTTTAAAACTTATTTCTTCTAGAATCTTTGTTTCTCTTTTTAGAATATTTTAAGGGACATTTAGAAGAAAAATGACCAATATCTCCACACTTAAAACATTTTAAAGGTGGTTTACCTTTGTACTTGTTAGTACCCCTCAACTTATAAAGTTTTCTTCTTATTCATTAGTGTCACTACTCTGATCAAATGATTCATACTTCTCCTTCTTATTGGCTTTGAAAGCTACTTCTTTGGAGCTTCTTTGTCAAACTCTCTTATTTCATAGGTAGTGAGAGCACCATATAATTGATCCATTGAAAAGTTATATAAATCTTTAGCTTCCTCAATAGAAGATTCTTTAGGATTGTAAGATTTAGGAAGAGATATCAATACCCTTTTAACCACCATTGATTCTTCTATCTCTTCACCAAGTCCTCTTATTGCATTGACCACATCATCTACCTAGAGAAAATATCTTGCAATATCTTCATCCTCTGACATTTTTTATATTCTCAAACTTTCCTCTATAGATCTAAAACCTGTCTTGTTTTACTTTAGTGTCTCCTTCATACATGGAACTAAGGTTTTCCTAGATCTCCATTGCTAACCTATCATACATTACTTTTACAAGTTCAAAGTCTTCTAGCCGACTCAAGATAGCATTCTTATCCTTTTCATTGTTCTCATAGGCCTTAATGTTTTTTGAATTAGTTGGAGGAGTAGCAAGAATAGTATAACCCTCCTTGACTAATTTCCAAACACCAAACCCTAAAGAGATCAGATAGGTCTCCATCCTAAATCACTAGAAAGTAATATTTGATTTATCAAACCTACACACCTTGTGAGAACCTTCATGTGCCATCCAAGATCTTCCTCAAGCTATTAGACTTCTTCTAACAAACTTGGATTTGATATCAATTATTGAACACACCGAAATATTGAGAGGGGGTGAATTAGTATTCTATCAAATCTCAAACCTTCCAGAACAAAAGAATATTTTAAACTCTATCACATATACAAGAACATGAAATAAAAATAAAATGCACAAAAAAACACTAGATATATGTGGAAAACCCGTAGCAGAAAAACCATGGTGAGAAAATATGCTAGGAGAAACTATCCTAATCTAACCTCACAAAGTGAAAAAAATTTACAACTTTGTTTGAGGGCTACAACTCTCTACTTACAGTTTTAGGGTTACACAAAAGGAAGCTACAACTCCCTCATCCAAGCACACACTCATGAATGATTATAGATTGATAGTCCTTCCACTTTCTGAAACTAAAAATTAAGCTTGCTCTCTTTTGATGATACTAATCCTAATTTTTATACTCTCCAAATGTCTTCTTAGTTTCCTAATAGCTCACTACTTTCAGCAATTAATTAGTTATTAACTTCATTTCACTCCCTCTATCAAATAGTTAAGCACACTTCTTCACATATATTTTTTCACAAGGATATGGTTAAAATTAAATTGGACAAGATCTACCACAACTACTCTTTCCCTTTCAGTCACTTACTCAACCGTCATCATCATCATTCCACCCCCTAGATCAACTAGGTTTACAATTTATACATTATATTACATTTATTACATTTCACATGTCAGCCTACAACAAAAAATATTACATTTGTAATTCAACCAAGCATAAAACAAACATCATGAAGCATGTAGAGGGAAAGAACCAAAAGACTACACACAACACTAGGAAGAGGAAAACACCTTGAGGATCCCAACATGTGCTTAACCTAGTCCTAAAACAGTCTCCACATCTTTGAACTTCTATAAACATCATCGACATGCTTTGAAAATATAAATTAGGTTAGTCATAAAAGAGAAACCATGTAAGATGTAGCATGTCAGCCTTCACATCCATTAATGTTAGACACAAAGGATAAAAAAATATATTCATTTATCCCACATGAGTTGACATGACCCATACAACACCTTTAATCACTCCTTAATTTTCCCAATCTCAAACTTGTAGCACATACCATCAACCTACCTTAGTCAGCCTTAGCAAGAGCATAAGATAACACAACATTCATTTTGGACCACAACCTATATCAAAGAAGCTAGAAACCACTTTGTGGAACATCAACAAGCATTACATGATATTTAGGAACACTCTCATACATCCCTTTCACAACTTCATGTAGCAATAAGCTAGCACAAGCCAACAAACATTGAAACCAATCTCTGGAGAACATAGTTTGGTACAATATCACTTCTAACTTTCTCTATGGAAAGATTATTGACATGAATCTTTGGATATAACACCTTCACATCTCAATGAACTTAAATTCTTGACCTAAAAAACCATATCATTAAATGTGAAGATATGCAGAGCCAACCTTTACACCTTTGAGAATATCCTCATAGAATCGACACAATCTTTAATTTGCCACTCTCAAAAACACCTTTCTGATAACATAAAAAATTTGAAATGTGGATCACGCATGCCTTGAAAAAACAAAAAGATATCTTCCAAACTGCAAGAGAAAAACATCATAAGTGGAGAAATGTGGAGCATTTCTTAGATACTTTGGAAACCAAACAACCAAACATCAATACTCTTCAAATAACTTTTGACATCAATGACAACCAAACTACAACAATGTTTGCACCTCTTTGAATGATTGGAGGAAATATTAGCCAATTAAATAGTTTAGGAAATTATTTAGTTGTGTATCTGTAGGAATGAGAAACTTTAATTAAACAATTAGGAACTACTTAATATAAGAGGGTGAATCACATTTAATTAAACAATTTTCATTATTTAATCAAAAAGGAAGAAAAATTAGTGTGAAGGATAAATTAATCAAATAAAATTAATTAATAGAAGAAAATAGTGAATTTAACTAAGTAATTGGAATTATCTAATTAAATAAGTTAAAATGGGTGAATTAGGAGAGAAATGATGTTAATAGGTGAAATCTTGGTGTGTGATATACTCAAGACACTTTTAGGTGTCTACATTTTTCCCCTCTTTCAAGCAAGGTACCTGTTGTGTTTCTTCAAATAACTAATAATACTCATATTTTTATTTTTTTTCTTGATGCCCCACTATGCCCCAATGGTTGAAGGAATGTTGGTGTGCTGCTCCCTAGAGAGATCAACTAAAAAACCTAATTTTTAGGTCAAACTCGCAAAAAAGTCATGGGAGTGATTTGGATACAAAAAGGACAAAGAATAAGTCCTAGGAGGCTCATATATTTTATGTAGATAGATTTTATGATGTATATAAACTCATAAATAATGGGTAGCCTCTTGTATATTTTAATGTATATCACATAGATTTGATACTTGGAGAGAAACATTAGTAAATATAAAAGAATGATATGAATAGGTTAGCATTGTATTGACATTGATCAAGATACCAACAAACCTATGATTATTCCAAGATTTTATTAGATATGTGATGGGATAGGATAGATGATATTGCTTTTAATCCTCATATAAGGTTTAATTTCATCATATAAATCCTTATTTTTGATATAGTAAATAGACACAATGCACTAAGGTATAAAGAAACAGGATGAAGGTGTATCTAATGCATGGAATTTAACTTTGAAAATAGATAGGACTATCCTTGTTCATACCTAACATATAGAGACCTTGTTTGATCATGTGAAAGAATGAAGCCATCAAAGTAAGGAGACTAATACACAAAATGTATGAAGAACTTGATATGTCCTAGCCATTTTTTACTTGAGACTACCCTTGTACATGAAGGACAAGTATTCGCCAAAGTCATATTACAAGAATATCCAACAAGCATAGAAAATGAAATAAATGATTAATGATCCATTCCTTTATCTCTAAATCATTTTTTTGACATCATCGAGAGATCATTGGGGTGGAAGAATAAGATAAATCATAAGAAAAGATCAAAATGAATAAACTGTCAATGTTATTCATACCTCTTGCCAAAGGATGTTGTTTTAGGGTGATATCTGAAATGATGTCTATTGTAGGAAAGATATATCTGCAAGACATGCATTGGATGAGGATTGGTTGTAGATGTTTTGATAGGAAATTGATATGATAATTAACTAACATGTTTGAAAATGATCAAGATTTTTGATTTTGCACTTAAGTTTGTGTTTTTGATAAATTTGTGTACTTGTTTTTATTTGTTTTTCCAAAGGTGAGGATGTTGAAAATTTTATTATGTTTGAAATTTTATTGCGAGTGAATGTGAGATGGGACGGGTGATTTTATTTTTTCCAATATTTCAAAAATTTTAAATTTTTGAAATGGTTTGAGGCTATTTTTGGTATTTTGACATTTTATGATTTTTTTTGGTTTTTGAAAATGTTTTGACTGTTGTTTGGATTTTTGATGTTTTGAATGTTTTTGGATTTTACAAGTGATACCTAGATCATGATGTCAATATCACATTGTGAGATATAGGACATGGATCAAGATTTATTCAAAATAAAGATGCAAGTACCTACCCCTAGTGTTTCTCAACGTATGGAATGTTATGGGTGGATGCATATATCAAGATGATGGATGGATATGGGAAAGGGTGTCAAGGGTTATGTTGTGATAGGATAACATGTTTAGATCGTGGATACACATTTGGATAATGCTCGAGGTGTAGGATAATGATAGTTTCCCAATACATGGTATTGCACAGGATAAGATAGGATCAATGATAATGACCCATGTCAAGATATTTCCATAAGCAATTTTGAAGTGTACCCTGAATATTTTTCAAGATCAAGACCATTTAGATATGGATGAAAATGGATTAGATGGATGGATGGTGGATTTATTATGGATAAAATATATGGGATATAGGATTTATTATGAATGGGATGGGATACTTCCACCTAAAATGGTGCATATAGATGCTCAATTCTACTCATGGTGTTTGTTTTCCAAGTTTTCATCATGGTACTTTCCCAAAGTTCCATCGTAGTGATTTTCACTAGAGGATGATTTTTCTCTTTACTATTTTCTTATTTTTTGATTTTTTTGATTTTTTATCATTTATGACTTTTTAGGATTTTTGAAAGTTTATGTCGGACCACCTGGTGGTACTAATGTAGATGTTGTTTTTGTCAAGATGTGCCAATGGTAACCTACCTAAAGGAGTTGCTTTTCCAAGATACTAGAGTTAACCTCACCTAGATGTTCACATCATGATAGAGTGCCCTTAGAGCCCTTATGTTAAAGAGTTGTTGCCATGACATAGTCATTGCGATATTTGGATATCATGGATGTTGAACTGGAGGGAAGATTTCAATGAGGAATATGAGGTGTAGATGGATTGGTTGATATTTTGGAATCTTTGATTCTCCAAACTTGGGATGATGAGCAATGATGGGTGGATATAGAGATTTGAGTGGAATTAGGACCAACTTCTTGATAAACTTTGTATGTCACTCCTAAAGCTTTCTTTTGCATTGGTGGACATCTTTGATGGATGAAATTCCCTTCTTTATTTTCCCCCACAGTTTCTTTAACTAATGGAGTTTGATAGGGATGATTTGATTGATTTTGATTTGGTATCCATTTGAATTTTATTTGTTCATTTTGATTTTCCAATTCTTTTGCTTTGATGACTTTCTCTTTTCTTTCATGTCAACTTTTTTATTTGTGTTGGTCTCAATTAGTGAGTGGAAAGGTGCAAGAATGATGATTCATGATATGGATGGTTGTAGTGTTGGTAGTGGTTTTATCATAAGGACTCTTCATTCTCCCCATGTTAATGTTTTCACTAGGTATAGTTTCCCCTAGTATTATTGAGGTATCATTGACATGATTAGATTCTTTGATTGTTGAATAACCAAGACCTTGCTACTTAGGATTTTTGACTTTCTGTACTAATTCTAGGATACCCTATTCATGTAGATTTAATCCTTTGTCTTGATAATGAATTTTCTACCATAATACAACTATATATGATTTATCTTCGAAACAAGGTTCTCTACATTGCTATGAATCTCCATAGGTTGTAGTAGAAATATTGGATTTCGATTGTTCTTCAAATTTGGTGTAAAAATATTCTTCATAGTCAATTTCTAAAAGGTCACTATAAAATTTTGTGCATTATATTGTAGCTTGATCATCTGCAAGGATGTTGAGAGTGAGAGACTCTTGTTTTGGAGGAAGATCATCTAAGTGCCAATTGGAAGTAAGCAGCTCATGGGTAGATGTGGGAATGTTTGGTGTATGTATATGGTCTTTTCTTGGAAAACTTTGTGTGGTTTGGGAGATTCTTATTAAGTAATTGTAGTGCTTTGGAGATATGGATTCTTGATCTTTATTTGTTTTAGAGTTTTGTTTGCTATGATTTGAATTATGTTCTTGACATGGATCGAGTTCAACAAATGGATTACCTACAAAGAACTCTTGGATGTCTTCAAAATGTGGACATGTGAGTGATAGCTCTTGGCTTAGATTTTCTTCATTGGGTATGAGTATTGGACTAAGAGTCTCTTGATCATCAAGTAGATTTGAATCAAGTTTTGGGTAAAGGATATCTTAAATATTTGCAACCATGAGTTTAAATGATTTCAATATGTCTTGAAATGGGTTATTGCTAGACACTAGTGAAAGAATTCAAACATTCTTTATAAAATATTCTAGATGTATATCGATTTTATCATTATTTTTGGTAAGAGACATTGTCAATATGATTGTTGGTGGATGAATCTAGAAGGTTATCCTCAATAATGATTACTTCTTGATCAATGAGGTCTTTTATGAGGTTCTTGAGTTTTATATAGGATGTTTCATGACCTTTTGTTCTATGGTATTCACAATAAACACTATCTTCGCACCATGAGAATTTGATTTGAGGTTCATAATCATCTAATCACTTTGGAATCTTGATAAGATTGGAATGGAATAGCTTGTTTAACACCAACTCAATTGGCTCCCCTAAAGGAGTGTATTCATATTTTGTGGTGTTGTTGAATTGTAATGCTTGTTGTTGTTGGTAAAGTTATTGTTTTGAGGATATAATTTGTTGTTGATGGGAGGAAATATTTTGATGATTTCATGAAGTGTATTGATTTTATAGAGAAGATTGTTTTCGATGTGGATATTGAGATGTTTGTTGAAGTGATTATTGTTGTGATGGGATGATGTTTTGTTGGTTTTGTTATTGATGAACATACATGTTTTGTGAGGACAATATAGTTAAGGGATTTCTTTTATATTTTATCAAATTTAGATTTGACATGTTTAGATTTGATTATTCACATTTGGTATTTTAGAACCCCAATCCTAATACTTGTTGTGAACCAGTTATCTTAACCTAATGTAAAATATGCAAAACCAGGTGCCAAAAAGAAAGGAAAAGAACACTAACACCTCACAATAAGCCTAGTTGAACTCAAAACTAAGAAAGATAACAAAAAGAAGATTTTTACCTTGTATTGAATTGATCTTTGGTTGGACATTGATATTTGATTTTTTGTGCTCCTTTTGATGGCAAGGTGGGTGAAATGGATTAAAAATTATCTATGCAAGATGAGGATTCAAATGGGTTATGTGGGTAGTTGAGTTGATGAACAAGATAGATGCAATGAGAGGATGAATATGAGCAAAAATGGTGGTTGATATTAGAGGTTGAATGAGCTTGAGATGCGATATAGATGAATGAGAATGCTTGTGTTGAATGAAAAGTGTTAATGAGAGAATGAAAGAAAATATTTTCATTTTATGGAGAGATTCCCTAGAAAGATGGATGGTTTAGATCTTACCACCATGGGAAAGATGGATAAGGACACATGAGGTGGAATATGACATGTGATTGGAAGGTACTTGTAAGTACCTTGGAATAAGGATGATGTGACCTCTCAATGATCACATGGAGAAGAGGAGAATCTTGGATGAATAAAAAATGAATTTAAAATTCACATGATTAGGAAATCTTGTGGATAATACAAGGTTCCCAAAAAGAGAGGTGAGAAGTACTTTGGATAAGACAATGTACTTAAAAAGGTAAGTACTTACCCACATGTGACTGGTGTGACAATTCAAAGGTTTTAGAAGACTTTGACACATGTGAGTAATGTGACAAGTCAAAAGGTTCTAGAACTTGCATGGGAATAAGGAGATTCTTGGAAGGATAAATGTGAATTAAAAATTCACATGGGGAAGAGAGGAGTCTTGGATGAATAAAAAGGAATTAAAAATTCCTTGAGGGATGGGGAGTGTTGACCAAGGTACTAATCAGGCTTAACTGATCAGTAATTAGAAGATAATTAGTGGTTAAGGAAGATTAGAAGCCAACTTGCAAAAGTTAGAGGATGTGACACATCCTAATCAAGGATTAGGCATGTGCACATCCCTAATGAAGAGGTTAGGAGGTTGATTAGGATTTAGAAATGATGTGACATGTGAGTAATTAAATAAATGTCATATTTATTTAATTCGTTTGATGAAAGGGGGATTAAAGGGTGTAAGGTATTTAATTATTAACTGAATACTTTAGGGATTTAGAAGAATTTAAAGATATTAATTAGATAATAGAAATATTACCTTATTAACATGGATAAGAGGATGTTTAGATGAAAAGGGAAAAATTTAAACAAATGTGAGTGTCCAAATTTAGGTGTCTACATTTTTTTCCCCTATTTGAGATGGTTTTATGAAGTAACATCATTTCAAAGAATATTAAAACATAGAACTTGAACGAAGATGATTAGATTGGGAAAGATGCATTAATAATTCAAAGGAGTAACTAGGAAGAAAGATGATGGGGGTGAAGATGAAGATTAGGGATAAAGTATGCCCCCTTGAGAGGACATGTGGGTTCAAGAGAACATGGGTGTGCTCTTGAAATGGATGAGGTGATGCGAGAGGAGATGAAGAAGATGATGTAAAGTTATGGATATAGAGGATTATAAGCAATAGGAGATGGATGAAGCACAAATGGATTTAAGGACAAATGTTTTGTTGCCCCAGTCACACTACAAGCCAAAATGGGTTGATGATGGATGGAGTGTTGTCGATGAGGGAATGATATATCCCGAAACAACATGAGGATAGGGAAGGATACATCCCAACGATGATGAAAGTGTTATTGATGAGGGAAGGATACATCCTAAAACAACATGAGGAGAGTGAAGGATACATCCCAATAAAAAGGGTTGTTTATGAGGGAAGGATACGTCTAAAAACATCACCAAAGGATAAGGAAGGATACATCCCGATGATGAGGACGATGAGGACGATGATTGGATCAAGGCTTGAAGCAAGGCTGGGAACAAGACCAAGGATTTAATTAGATGATTTGTGCTAGATGTGATTGGATGAGGATTGGATTGAGATGGGAGATAGATGAAAGGAATTAAAATTATGGGGGACAAGATGCTTAGAATAACCAATCTATATTATTCTAAGAAGATTGAAGAAATGATGATAAGAGATTGGATGGATAGAGGAGGGAGAGTGATGAAGGATGAATGGATGGTGGTATTTGGATAGATGAGAGGATGGAATGGGAGAAGAAATGAAATCCTAATGCAATTTTCCATTTTTGGACCACTAATTTTTGCTATAGCATAAGACACTAGGTGCCAGGGTATATGTAACAAAGGCGAATTAGTGTCCAATGCATGAAACAAACACAATAGACAAGAAGGATATCCTAACAACAAAAAGTCACGAAGACCTTGTTTGGGCTAGGTTTTAGGATAACCACAAGCACAAAAAGATGCCCCAACATAACACAAGATCACAAGAATCTTAGTGGGTACTATGCAGGACAGCTAGGAAGATAACAACAAAGAAAAGATTAAAAGATATGCCACTATGTTAACCGATCAAAATGCGCCATAATATGATAGATCATGGCGGACTTGAAAAGTGATGATAGGGAGCTCAAGTGATAAATAAAATCCAAAAGTATCAAAATATTGCAATCAATTTGAAATTTCCTTTGCCATAGGATCAAGAGGATGGATGGGGTTGATGAGGTTTGTTAGGAAGGATGCATCATGTTGAGACCGATGATGGATACTAAACTAAAAGATTGATATGACACAAGATAGTTGAAATTGAGTGAATCTCATGATACTAGTGGATCTCATTTGTGAAGAACCATCTAGATAAGGACATACTTGATGACATGACATAGGACACAAGACTAACACACACTAATGGCCTAGGGGCTTAGAGGCCGATCAAAGATTAGCCTTGCCTACGTGAAAGCATAGAGCCCTCATAGTTTGATAAAAGACCATGGATAAAAGTGGAAAGAGGAAAATGGAGACCTCAATGAATGAAAAGATGGAAAAAAGGAGCCCTGGAGGTGGATCAAATGATTAGCCTTGCCTACATGAAAGCATAGGGGCAACGTAGTTTGACAAAAGACCGAAAGAAAATGATGGATAAAGGATGATGAGGTAACCCTGATAAGGGGATAAAATGATGGGACCAAAATGATGAGACATGATAGACCTATTGGATTAGATAGATGATGGTGACTAAATGAAGCTCAGGGATAGGATAGTTATCCAAATCATCAAAATGAATTGGGAGACTGATACGATGGGGAGACAAGTGATGAGAAGTGATAGGGGATTGAAAATATGTGTGAAAGAGGTAGGAGTGATGACGATGAGATAGATGGAATTGGATTGCATGGGGAGAAGCCTATAGATAGATACCAATGACAAGTGATTAGGAGATGGGATGAGAATAGAGATAGATGTATAGGGAGGTAAAGACAGGGAGATGGAGGGGATTGTTTGGATAGATGGGAAAATAAGGATGGGGATATGAGAGAGATTGTTTGGATTGGTAAGGAGATAAGGATAGTTGGGAAGATAAGGATGGTGAGATGGAAGGAATGGTTATGAGGGAGGGATAGGAAGATAAGGATGGGGCAATGGAAAAGGATTGTCATGATGGATGGATAGAGGGATAAGGATTTGGATGAGGAAAAGGTTACCAAATGGATAGATCAAAAGGGATGCTATGATGGATAAGAAGACTAGGATGGTGATATGGAAGGGATCATTTGGATGAATGATGTCTCCAAGGATTTATGTCACAAATAAGGATGTTCCCTCACTCTAGATATATCATGTATAATGTGGTAGGAGGGATGGAAGACAAAAGGATAGGAAAATAAGGGAGTGAGATGGATATGGATAGGATTTAGAGATCAGGGGGGAGATTAATGGTAGCATGATGGGTGGAAAAGGAAGGTAGATGGATGTGAATAAAGATTAGGATAGTGCATGGATGAGGGGAATGAATTCCAAGAGATGTCCAAAGTATGTATGTATGATTTCCCTTATCTATATCAAGAACACAAGGAGGATGGGGGGGTTGACATGATAGGTAGGATGTGTACGATAGGTGGGATGGAAGAGGCGAGGGAAGGGAATGCAATTGCCCCCAAGTGCAGAAGTAAGTTGGATGGGGGATTTACTCATGATGCTTGTTTGCTAGGTTTTCATCATGGTAATTATCCAAGGTGCTTGTTTGCCAAGTTTTCACCATTGGATGAATTATTTCTCTTTACTTTTTTCTCTTTGAATTTTTTCTTTTTGTTTTTTGACTTCTTTGACTTTTTGGATAGCATGCGGATGGAGATGGACAAGGATAGGGATGTGGATAAGTGGATTTAGAAGATATGTGATAATGAAATGGATGAAGGACTCAAGCATCATGTTCCATATGCAGTAATAAGAGCCCATGTGCAAAATGACGGCTGGATGAGGGAGATATGTGGGATAATGGACGGGATGTTGGAAAGTGTATGGATGGAATGATGGGGTAGGTGTGTGATGGGATGATGAGTTCAAGACCAACATTGGCACATATGGTGGTGGATGTGAAATGATAGGAGTGTTAATGGATGGAGAATGTGGGGATAGTGGAGGAGATGGGATAGTGAATTTTGGGACATAAGGACCCAAAATAGATTTAGGAAATGGAAGGGGTGTATGAGTAGCTTTTGGATTAGCAACTTTGGATGTTGTTACATATTTTTCATTTGAAGGAATTGCATCTTTTTATTTTGGGATCCACATGGTTTTGATCTTTGCTTTGGTGGGCCTTTGTGGCCGATGAGTTGGACTTGGATTTTGGATTTGATTTTTCTTTTTGTCAACATGTCTTTTGATGGAAATTCATATTTTTTCTCCTTGTGTTCCATTCCTACCCTACCTTATGTTACTGGTTTTCCATGGTGTCAAAATTTTTTCCTTGGGTTGGGGGTTTTAGCCTTATTTTCATGTAAAACCCTTGTGTTTATTTTACGCCTTGGTTGGGATCTATTCCGTTGTTACTTTTTGAGGGGTCTTAAAACATCTTATGTCTTATCGTTCCATCTAGGCTAGGTCCCTTTGGTCTCAAATATTTTATTTCCTCCGTTGGGTTTTATTTTCCTAAGTCTTGGTTGGCCCCGTGTTTCATCATTTACAAATAAATTATGTTGTTGTTCACCGTTGGCCTAGTGATGTCCCCTTGTCCTTTTAATAAATTTTTTATTTTGTAGAGGGATGAAATTTGTGTGACCGTTGATCAACTACCATTTGATCTCAGCTGTTCCCTGCCATCCTGCAATGACCCCACCACACTGTTTTGGTTGATTGTGATATCGCGGGTGCGCACCACGTGTCCTATCTGGAAATGCCGAAGGGGATGAAGTTTGGGTGACTATCGATCAAATACTGTCAAAATCAATGGTCGGCCACCATTGCGTGATTGAAAGTTACAAGGTTTTTACTAATCACGATTTCACGGGTGGGTGCCACGTGTCTCATCTGATGAAGCCGAAAGAATAAAGGAAATATTGTGGTAAATTAATCTAGGCTTAATACATTAAACAGAGGGTACTAAAGTGTTCTTGAGAGGCACATGTTTTGAATCAATAGATATGTTATAATCTTGAAAAAAAGCTACTTGATGGTTATTGATAAGGCTGGCGACTGTGTTGAAGGAACAAGATCATTGGTGCTCAAGATCTACGGTTGCCCACCATTGTGTGATCCAAAGTTGCAGGATCTTTATTGATCATGATATCATAGGTGACCACCATGTGGATTTCCTTGGCAGCGTATGGTATGGTGGGCCCCTTATTTCCGCGTTGGCGATTATATCAGCTTGTTTTGAAGGCAGTTGTTTGATGATTTGATCTAGCTGAAAGATTGACGACTCAAATTTAAATCTGCATTAAATATGGTAGGAGCTATTTGTGCAGCGTGCAAGTGAGATTTAATGGTGGATGAGACGCTTACTGGCATAATTTAATTGATAAATC
The DNA here is from genome assembly GCA_007258455.2 of Sequoia sempervirens. Lineage (NCBI taxonomy): Eukaryota > Viridiplantae > Streptophyta > Pinopsida > Cupressales > Cupressaceae > Sequoia > Sequoia sempervirens. The sequence continues at coordinate 51,902,176 of VDFB02047397.1, forward strand.
AGATGTTGCATTTATAATGGTTTCCATTTTTTCTTTGATGGCAGTCTCGGTGCGAGTTTCTTATGGTTTTTTGTTGTTGCATCAACTTTCCTCAGCTGACACGATGAACGAGAATATTCTCCAAGGTGATGGTTGTTGTAACAAATTTTGGAATATCACCAGGTATGCCAATTGGCTGGTGACATGTGTACCTTTTGGCTCGATGCTTGTTTTCTCCTTCATTTTCTATAAGAATGATTTCAAGGCTAGAAGTATGGGTTAGCAAGTTAGATAATTTTTGTCAAGTCTAGGTGAAGTTGCAAAGAAAATTGTAAAGTTTGATGGTTTTAGAGAGAAATGCAATTTAGGTTTTGAGTCATTCTGTAATAGGTTTTGAGTTCATTGGGATTTAATGTTGTATAACAGTACTAGCATTTGAGTTGAAATGATAAATTCAAGCTCATGTCTCTCCATTGTACATGCATATTTGAACTTTAAATAAAATAACTAAGGGTTGTTTTATCCATCTCATTGTTGTGGTGTGTATGTTTCTATTTTAGCTTTAATTCAAGGAATTAATTAAAATGCTTGAATAGGATTATAGGAGGATATGTTATGTATAAGGATTTGATAAGTAGTATTGAGTTAGAATACATATTGATGAGATTGTAATGCAATGTCGTCAAGGATTTCATATGTTGTGTTAAACCTGTCATATACCCCTATATGCTTATGAATTTGACTCCTCCAATGGATAAATGGCACTGATCTAAGTTGTAATTACCCATATGATTTAGTATTTGTTTGTCTTTTCCTAGAGCTTGCTACAAATTACAAATCAATGACTATCTTATACTGTGGATTGTGTTATAGTTATCTCATGCTCTAGATAGTTGATATTACTTATGAACAACCAATTTAATTCAGTATTATCCTATCATGTTGAGCTATTAAGTGAGATTATCTGCTATTGTTAATGTTGTTTATAATAATGGTGCATAGGTTGTAAACATATTAATGGATTACCCTCTTGGGTATTGCAGAGCCCAAAGTTTAGGAGGCTTTTTAAAGTCCTCGTCAGTTGGTCTAGGTCCTTTGAGCTGCCCTTGATTGGAATTGGAAATTTCATAAGTAGATTAGAAGACCAACCTGGTTAGTAGTAAAAGAAAACCAAAATATTTTAGAGGGGACATGAGGAGATTTTGATTCATGTGGATGTTTAGATTCATGCATTTTTTCTTTAGCATCCAAAGTGTTTTTAGTAGCAATGGGATGGGTGCGAGGAGATGGGTGATGTGGAGTGATGGAGGTTGGATTTTGGGGATGATATGTGGATAGAGGATGTGTAGGTACATGCCTTTTTTGATCCTAATTAGGGAACATGAGAGTGGGTTGTTGATGATGGGTGACATGGATGGTCGATGGATGGATAAAAGGATAAATAGGACAAGATGGAGGAGGTGATTTGGGATATAATGGCCCAAAATGGACTTAGTACTAAGAGGATGTGTGACTATGGGTGGAGGGACATAAGGACCCAAAATGGATGGAGTAGATGAAGGAGGAATGTGGATGGTTGTTTTGAGGTGATATGATGGAGGAGGAGGGATGGAATCAAATGATCTAGTTGAGTGATGGGAAGAGCCTATATTTCTTTTGGAAGAGGCTCGTTGAGGACATATAGAGGTTGTACCAACATATTTAGATTGTGAGTCTTGAGAAGTATGTAAAAGACCTTGCATATAGATTTGTTCTTTGACCTGGATGGGCTCTAAAATACCTTGATCATGAAGGCCTAAACATTTTCTTTGATAGTTCATGTTCTTGAGCATTCAATCCATGATAGGATTTTTTTTATTTTGGAAGAATGATGCAAGTCCATTATTAGGTAGAGGATGATGGGTGGAATATATGCTTTGTTTTTATTCTACAAGGAGACCACCATGGAAGAATGTGAGAGTACCAAGGGGATATAAAAGTAGTGAGGAAATAGTAGGTTTAGGCAACGATGGAGGATCATGAGATTGATATGATGGTATAGTAGCATCTAGATGGGTGGTATCAAGAGAGGGATCAGGTGATATGATAGGATCTAGATTTGTCATAGTAGGCGATAAGGGCTCGTGAGATGGATCGATGGAATCTTGAGTGATAAGGGGATCATGAGATGGAATGGATGGAGGACTGTGATCTTGAGTAGGACTAGGTGGGTCAACAAGATCTTGATGTGGAAAAGGGGATATGATGGCATGCTTTGGATTAGGCTCTTGGCATGACTCATCTTGTGTGGGTGGCATGATTATGGAGTCTTGGAGGGACTCTTCAAGTGGGGAAGATGGAAGGATGGAGGATTCAAATCATTTATGGGAATGGATTTAGTGATAATAGGAGTGGGAGAAGTGGATTGAATTTGTGTGTCATCGATGGGATCAGTGGCTTCTGGGGTAGGAGATGGGGGTTCGATGGATTTGGTGGGTTTGATGATTTCAATTGTTTGAGTGGTGCTAGGGGTGGTAGCATCAATGATAGGAGTGGGTTGGAGAAGGGTCTCATCACTAGTGAACGTGGATGACGGGTTGGGATGACATGGTTCCATGACATCATGATGTGGAATTGGGGACATCTTCTTTATCATAAGTTCTTGGAGAATTTCTGGAGTGAGAAACTTGCATACTCTAGGCTGAGATGGTGTGATAGGAATAGATGAAGGATTAGGGATTGATGGAGGACTAGGATTATGGATTGATGGACTAGGATTAGATGGGGGAATAGGATTGGATGTAGGACTAGGAGTAGATGGAGGAATAGGATTAGATGGATGGTTAAGTTAGGGATATTGGAATGGTGAATTAGGATATGGGGACATGGATGGTGGATTAAGACAAGAGGATATGGCTGGTGGATTGTAATAAGAGTATTGGGATGGTGGATTAGGATGGGAAGATTGAGATGGCAAATTGAGATAGGGAGACATGGATGATAGATTAGGATAAGAAGATGTGGATGTTGGATTAGGATAGCTTGATGGGGATGTAGGATTAAGATAAAAAGGTGTGGATGTTGGATTAGGATGGGCAGATTGGTAAGGAGGATTAGGATAGGGGGACATGGATGGGGGATTGTAATAAGAGTTTTGGGATAAGAAGATGTGGGTGTCAGATAAGAGGATGATGTATATGAAGGACATGGCTAATATGTGGACGGGGAAGATACTGGATATCCCTTGTCAAAGGTAGCATAAGGAGCATAATTAGGCCTAGAAGAAGACATAATGAGATAGCTTGAAGGGGTGCTTGGATTGAGGAAAGCAGGTGGAGAAAGCTTACTAGTGATGATAGTGTCAAGGGGATCTATGTCCTATACTTCTTAATCAATAAGACTCTCGTTATCATTGTCAACGTAATTAGGGTTTCCCTTGACTACTATTGATGGAGGATAAGGATTCACGATGATGAAAGGATAAATAAGATAGAACAAAGATTTTGGGTGGAAATAGACCAAAGCTCAAATCGAGATTTAGGTCAAGCTTTGATCAGGATTGAATTAAAGCTCAGATTAGGATGATTGGATGATGCGATGGGATTGATTCTAATGATTGGAGTTGATTATCAGAGAATGATTATGACACCAAATCTACCTCGAGATGTAAGCAGATTGATTGGGTTGAAGGTGATTGAATAGGGATGTGATTGGATTAGATTAGATAAGATCGATCAATGAGGTGATTGATAAGATGAAATAATGGATTAGATAGGATGATGGAAGAGATTCTAAACAAGGTTAAGAGATTATTCTAGGTGACTTAGGATACTAATTGATTAGATTAAAGGATAAATAGTTGATTGCGGCATTAAATCCACCTTGAGATTGAAAGTGGATTGATTAGGCCAACGATGATGATTGAATCAGGATGGATAATAATCCTAAGTAGATTTGGATGATGACGATCAATTCAGACACCTAGGTCAATTTGGATAATAACTTCAAATGAAGTTTAGAGGATTTGGATTGAGAAAATGATGAGGGATGTGTAACCTAGAGATGCTTTTAGATGATGTGCTTATGTGATTCAGATGATAGCTAAATGAATGGATTTGGGGAAATAGATGATCAGATTGGCTAAATGAATACTTTGAACAAGTAAGTGATTACTCGAAAGGGGAGACAAACTCTCAGAACAAGGAAATAAAAGCTTGAAATGAATGAACGATTACTCATAACAAGTAAATGAATGATCGAGAGGGGTGAATGAGTAAATGACTACTAAGAATGGATTAATGATTCTTAGAATGAGGAGAGGAAAGCTCAGAATGAATGAATGACTACTCAGAATGAGTAAACGATTGATTGGAATGGATGAATGACTCTCAAAATGAGGAGATGAAGATTCAAAATGAAAGAATGCTCAAAACAAGTAGACGAGCGCTCTGAATGGATGAATGACTACTCAAAACTAGAGAATGAGGTTTAGAATGGATGAACGTTTACTCGAAATGGATGAATGTCTCTCAAAATGAGAAGATGAAGGTTTAGAATGGATGAATGTTTAATCAGAATGAGTGAACGAGTGCTTAGAACAGATGAATGACTCTCAGAATGAGAAGATGAAAGTTTGGAATAGATGAATGATTGGTTGGAATGAGTGAATGAACACTCAAAATGGGAGACTGACTCTCAGAATGGATGAAAGGATGCTCATAACGGGGAAACGATGACTCAAAAAAAGGTGAAGGGTGCTCAAAATGGGGAAGTGGGTGCTCAAAATGATTGAATAGAAGGTGAAAATGATTGTTTGGAGGGTAGGTATGCCCCTATGGGAGAGCAGGTACACCCCTCTAGAGGGTAGATATGCCCCTCTAGGAGGGCAGGTTTTCCCCTTTAGAGGGAAAGTTCGCCTGTTTGGTAAAAAGGTTGACAATTCATGCCAATAATAGGCTGACAAGCTGATGTAGAGGGAAGGTACACCCCTTTAGAGGGTAGGTATGCCCCTCTACAAGAACTTGGACTTGACTTAAGTGAAAACAACTATGGAAAGGACCAAAAACATAGTAAACAACAAGCAATAAGGTTGACTTGACAAAAATTCTCTGGTTTTACACAAGAAGACAATTCAGACAACACAATCCTATGATTAGTGTTAAAGGTATGGCCAACAAAGTCCTTAATCTAGGATAAAAAAAGGTGTCTAGGGAGTCCTCGATATACTCTCAGTACATGAGGCACAAACCATGAACACCAGCCCATCACAAGCATGAGTTGGGAACCCCAGTGAGATACTGAAGGGCTCAGACCAACTCTTCACATCTATCTAGGTATGACCCTAGCTTTGACGCTCTGCCAGACACAACGTGACTAGATTGGGGTACACTTTGGCTCTCCCCCCTTTGTATACCCCGCTGATATGTGTGGTTGGGATCATCCCTTGGGGTGATGAAATCCCCAAGCAGGTCTTGCTAAAGAAGAAAACACTAACCATTTTCGGCTACTCCCCAGGCTCACACAAAGTGCAAGGGGAAAGTGTAGATGGGATAGTGTCTCCTTGGGTGACAAATGGACTGTTAAAGACATGACACACAAAAAATTGACTCTCCCCTAATTAAACTATGTGCCTAAGTATTAAGGAAAATGACAAAGTAAACAACTAATTGAAATTGTCCACCCTACAAAAAATGTGTTAGGAGTTTTTATCTTGATCTTCAATAGGCATTTTCTAACACAAACACTCACAAGACAGGTTAGGATCAATACTAATTGAAAACAATTGAAAACAGAAATTGAAAGTGATGTTTACCCCCTATTTTTATCTTGAAACAGTATCTGCCCTAGGCAAGTTCACCCCTCTGGAAGGGCAGGTACGCCCCTCTATAGAAAATAGTCAGAAATAGAAGCTAAAAAAAAGTAAAAACTACAAGCTATTTTACCTATGTCAAGGGCAGGTATGCCCCTCTATAGAAAATGGTTAGAAACATAAGCTAAAAAGTGAAAACTATAAACTGTTTTACCTATGTCAAGGTAAGGTATGCCCCTCTATAGAAAATGGTTAAAGCAAAGGCTAAAAATTGAAAAATAGAAAGTTGTCAAGGGCAGGTATGCCCCTCTGGCAGGGTAGGTATTCCCCTCTATAGAAAATAGTCAGAAACATAAGCTAAAAATTGAAACTACAAAATGTCAAGGGAAGGTACGCCTCTCTATAGAAATTAGTTAATAAGCAGTAAAAAAAGGGTTTTAATGCCTAGAAGGGCAACCCTATAGGGAAGGTTTTCCTGTTTGAAGGGTGGGTTCGCCCCTCTGCACGGGCAGGTATGCCTCTCTATGTCCTGAACCTGTAAAAACTTAAACAATAGAAAACGTAAAAGATAGGGACCTGTTTGTGGGTCCCACAAGGCATTCCAGAAATGTGAACCAGTGCTCTTAACCTAATCTAAAATATGAAAAACAAGGTGCCAAAAAGAAAGGAAAAGAACACTAACACCTCACGATAAGCCTAGTTGAACTCAAAACAAAGAAAGATAACAAAAAGTATATTTTTACCTTGTCTTTAATTGATCTTTGGATGGCCCTTGATAGTTGATTTTGTGTACTCCTTTTGATATCAAGGTGGATGAAATGGATTCAAAATGATCTATGCAAGATGAGGATTCAAATGGGTTATGTGGGTAGTTGAGTTGATGAACAAGATAGATGCAATGAGAGCATGAAGATGAACAACAATGGTGGTTGATAGTAGAGGTTGAATGAGATTGAGATGAGAGATAGATGAATGAGAATGCATGTGTTGAATGAAAAGTGTTAATGAGAGAATGAAAGAAAATATTTTTATTTTATGGAGAGAAGCCCTAGAAAGATGGATAGTTGAGATCTTGTCACAATGGGCAAGATGAAGGGTTAAGATCTTTCCACCATGGGCAAGATAGGTAAGGACACATGAGGTGGAATATGACATGTGATGGGAAGGTACTTGTAAGTACCTTGGAATAAGGATCATGTGACCTCTCAATGATCACATGGGGAAGAGGAAAATATTGGATGAATAAGAAGTGAATTTAAAATTCACATGATTGGGAAATCTTGTGGATAAGACAAGGTTCCCAAAAAGAGAGGTGAAAAGTACTTTGGATAAGACAAGGTACTTAAAAAGGTAAGTACTTACCCACATGTGACTGATGTGACAAGTCAAAGGCTCTAGAAGACTTTGACACATGTGAGTGATGTGACAAGTTAAAAGGTTCTAGAACTTGCATGGGAATAAGGAGATTCTTGGAAGGATAAATGTGAATTAAAAATTCACATGGGGAAGAGAGGAGTCTTGGATGAATAAAAAGGAATTAAAATTCCTTAGGGGATGGGGAGTGTTGACGAAGGTACTAATTAGGCTTAACTAATTAGTAATTAGAAGATAATTAGTGGTTAAGGAAGATTAGAAGCCAACTTGCAAAAGTTGGAGGATGTGACACATCCTAATCAAGGATTAGGCATGTGCACATCCCTAATGAGGAGGTTAGGAGGTTGATTAGGATTAAGAAAAAGATGTGACATGTGAGGAATTAAATAAATGTCATATTTATTTAATTCATTTGATGAAAGGGGGATTAAATGGGGTAAGGTATTTAATTATTAACTAAATACCTTAGGGATTTAGAAGAATTTAAGGATATTAATTAGATAATAGCAATATTACCTAATTAACATGGATAAGAGGATGTTTAGACAAAAAATGAAAAATTTAGACAAATGCGAATGTCCAAATTTAGGTGTCTACACCTGCAAAACACAATAATCAAACACATAGTTAGATCTAATGCAAGTAAAAATCAAGATTCCCCATGAAATCGATTAACAATGCTCAAACTAGGAAATAAAATGAAGAACAAAATAAGAAAGCAAATGAAATACTAATTAAACATGCAAACTCTTGATCCCATGGGGTAATTGGTGCCAATCTGATGTGAAAATTTTCCCTTTCCCAACTCCTATGATGCTATGTTGATGAGTGATGAAGGTTGATCAACTTTGTTGAAGATTCAATTGAGCTTCATGATGAAAAACCTACATAACCTAGCTTAAACTTTGATAAAATAGATGCAAATGATGATGCTTGAAGATGAAATTGAGTATAATAAGTTTTCTCAAATTGTGGATGATCAAATGAAGAGAGAAACCTGTTATTTATAGGAAGACAAGATGGAGAAATGCCCAAAATGAAGCAATGTGGGACTAACTTCCAACCAATGGCCAAATGTCACTTGTCAAGATGTGAATGGGAAAAGGATGTGCACATTTTGATGAATGTGCCCATAAATGCAATTAGGTGGAATTTGAAAATAGTGAAATGACATGTAAGAGGGAAAAAGGAATGGCTGAAATGCCACTTGGCTCAATGCACAAGGACATGAAAGAAGGAATAAATGTCTTGTTGGAAGAACAAATCCACTTGGATGGATTTCAAATTTGGAGGAATATTCTCTAAAAGATGCCAAGTTGAGAGAAAATAGAGATTTAATAAATGAATTAAATGTATTTTCATGTGCAAGTGGCAAAATCTAGAGGATGGGACATGGATTAGAATTAAATTAATCAAGGGCTGATTAATTTAATGAGGGATTAGATGATGTGACTAATTGATTTAGATTTATGGGTTGATTTAAATCAAAAGATGAGAAGAATATGATTTAGAGATTAATTAAATAACTTATTTATTTATTTAATTAAAGGGGATGAATGCTAGATTAAATTAAATAAAGTTTAATTTATTTAATTTAATATGATGACTTTAGAGATTTAATCAAATAAAATGAATTATTTAATTAAATAGAGATATAGGGTTAATTAGATTCGATTGATTGATTTAATTAAGAGAGAATGACTTAATCAGATAAATGATTATTTATTTAATTAAGGGATGAAAAGTGATGACAAGCTAAGAGGATGATTCAAGTTGAAATGGTGTTAGTAATCAGGATCAAGTGTGTAATGCCAAATGGTACATTTCTCTGTATAAGGTAGCCAAAAGCATTGGACCCCAGGAAAAGCATGTCCTAAATTGGACCATCCTCTCCTAGGCTAACCCCCACCCGATGCTGAAATATCAGTCCTGGTGATCTGGTACCATAAGCCTTGAGATGATAATTGATATAACCAATCTAAAGGGTGAAACAATGCAATAGTATCTCTCCAGGTCAATTTGGCCCTCTAAGAAGACCATAGACTCAAGACCCATAACCTCATAGTAGGCCTCTTTGCCAGCTTCTATGTCATAAATTATGTGCTCTCCATGAATGGGTAGTCAAAGAATATGCCAAACATCCTACAATGTGATGGTCACCTAACCAGTGGGAAAGTGAAACAACGATGTCTGGTTGTTCCATCTCTCAGCCAGTGCAGTCATCATACCCAAGTGTGTGCAGACTAGGTGTGCATATGCAATGTACCACAACCCTAGAGCCCCTAGATGCTCCTATAGATGCTCATGCATGCCCTCTAGAATACTGAATAGAACTGGAATCCTATGCTCATGGGAATGTAGTATCCCGAGCTCCTCCTACATTAGCAAGGTCATAGCGTCAAGTTTCCTATAAAAAAAAAATCCTCTTCCCGATCGAGTAGTTCGCCTTTAAAATAGCATATGCGTCGCTATTTGCAAAGGTGGTGCAGTTTGAAAATTGCAAACTGTGCCATTGGAGGAGTTTGACCTCTCAAACTCTATTGCAATAGTGCAGTTTTCCCGCAACTTGTTAACCTAAACCTAAAATTCACCATTGTGGCACTCTGCACATACGCCACGTTGTTTGTCCCTAAACCCTAGTTTGCAAAATTTGTTGTCACAGTGCCCCATGAATATGCAACACACTTTGGGGCTGCAGGGCACCAAAACTCAATTTGAAGCAATGCAATATTGTATTGCTAACTCTAAAAAAAGATTCCTAGCCCTATTAAATGCACTTAAATGCTTGCAAAATCAAAAAACAGGATAAGGTTAGGGTCACTCATTGGAGGTCTTGTGCATGGATTTCACTGGTACACTCATACTCAGTCAAAAATGTGTCATGGAAGCACATGTTGTGCCATCTCGATCAGTGCTCTAGACTCAGAATGTCAGGATCTCTATAGGCTAAATGTGCAAATGAAATGGAAGTGGCCCCCAAGGGCCTATATAAAGCCTAAAAGGTGGGGTTTTTTTCATCTCTGTTTGACCGTCCACTTAAGGTTTTGGAACCCTGAGCTTTTTTTTGTCCATCTAAGGCCTATTTTGCATCATTTTATTGCGTTTGGACACATTTTTGGTCTCCCAGAGCCTTTCTAGACCCATCAAGCACCTTGTCCTCCTTTTTCGCGAGATCACCCAAAAGGTTGAAATTTTCATCCAATCTCTTGAGAGGGTAGTATATCGGCATGTTTCACCCACTAAGGCAGTAGTGGGACAAATTTTGAAAGCGGAAATTTTTTGGCTTTTGATCAAGACATGTTTATTCTTTGAACCAATGTAACAAGTGCATTTCTTCAAAGAGGGGCAAAATGTAGATGCATGAGGTGGCCTATTTGGATGGCAGGTCAATTGGAGCCGACGTCACATTGTTACATATTTGGGCATGGGAGCACATCTTCGTGCTTTGTCCTGTTAGAGTGGTACTAGTAGTGATGGAGCTAGATGACCTGGTAGTCTAGCGATATAGGGGTAGAGTTTCTTTTGAGCGTACTGGAGAGCATGGCATCCCCTACTGGAGGAGGGTCCTAAATGATATGCGAGAGTTCAGATGGAGGCCTTACCTTGGATTACTAGCTTGGTATGATGATGACCAACAACTTTTCTTTGTTCACAAGGAGCGACTCATGCAGGGGAGACAACATACTATGATTGAGCGATATCTTCCTAATAGGGTGGCTCAACAATTCAGAGAGGTATAGGATAGACCCGATGATGGGTACGTGGTTGTTTTTGTGCGTACCACGAGGGAGACATCTTGGGGGTGGACTATCTTAGCAGATGAGGCTATGTAGAGCTTTAGATAGTTAGTGGCACAACCATGGGCATATGCACAGGGGCCAGCTAATGTAGGGACCAATTAGGGATACAAGGACTTGTATAGGGATCCACTCATATTTACATTACTAGGAGTAGCAGTGGAACAATGGTGGCCTAGGGGCTGGGTAGGTAGGCGAGGACAGGGAAGCAGAAGAGGCGGTGGTGAGGATGGGGGAGGAAGGCATCTAGGACTAGATGGTGGACCACCTCCTAGGGACAAAGATCAAGAAGATGGGCCTCTGAGGTAGGACAAGCAGGATGGAGATGATAGTCACCAAGATCAAGATGATAGGATGTTGACACCACCACGAGACAGTGACCAAGATAGGGACCAGGATAGAGTATAGACACCATCGAGGGATAGGGATCACAATCAGCCACCCATGCAGCCATCCCTCTAGCTAGATGCGAGAGATGGGAAGATTTTGCTACTACAGGCCTAGGTACAGACACTTACAGTCAAGAGGGATTAGGCCAGAGTAGAGCAAGACCAAGTCATTTTGCAGTGACAGGCTGCAGAGTTGTAGGCAGCCACTGAGATGGGTAGACGATAGCAGCTAGAGAGCATGGATACCTCCTCATCGAGGATCACTATTTCACTATGGGCCTACAGAGAGGCCATCCAAGAGGCCGATTATTATAGGTTACACTAGTACTAGGCTTTTTTGAGAGTAGCTTGAGTCCCAAATTTTTCTGAAAGGACAAGGTACAGGCTGGTAGAGGATCATAGTGAGAGAGTAGGTGGCGAGGGCAGCAGCCAGCAGGGCTAGCCCTATTTTTGATCGAGACAATATTCTTTTATTCTTTATGGGTTCATTTTTTATAGCCCCCATGGGTAGTTGTACCTTTTGACATAAACTTGTATACTTTGGTCCAATTTTTGTACCATGACATTATACACCTTGATGATATATGGGATGATATTTATCCAATATGATGTGATATGTCCTATCTTTACTTTATGCTTTATGGATGGGGGTATGTGTAGGATCATGATGGGCCAAAAAGTGGCAATATGATGGGTATGTGGCTAACGACTATTTTTTTACCAAAAATTGATGAAACAAAAAGGGTTTTTAAAGGAGATTCTCAGTTTTCCGCTGATATAAATTATGCTTTATTTTGAATTTAATAAGTAATTATTATTCATTTTCTATTCAAATTATGACTAAAGTACTGATTGATAGGTTGATTGAAAAAATTCTATAGCTTTCAAATGGTATCACATTTTTTGAATCCAAAACATGCATCACATTCTATATGATTAAGAAAAGGAAAAATTGAATTTCATGAAGTTTTGACCAAGTTAAGGTGGTCAGACATACAAGTTTTTATATTTTTTTAAAAGTTGTAATAAAAAAGCATAATTAATTATTTACTTGGAAAAAAATTACAAAAAAATTTGCATCACATTGGGGCATGAATCCTCTACTTACATCTAAAATCTTATAAAAAAATATTATCATTTTATTGTGGTTAGGGTGGTCAGAAAGACACCTACTTCTTATTTTTTCCCTGAAATTTAAGTACCACTGCATTGAAATTTCAAATTTTCACCAAATAGATTTCTTTTTGTTTTAAACAAACCTAGTAGTTTAGAAACTACATTAAATTTGCTACAGATTCTATTCTTACATATTTTTGAAATAATATAGATAATTTATTCAAATTTTACGTCAAGTTTCCTAACTCTAATTTTTTTGATTTTTTTGCCACTTAAGGGCCTATTTTTTCCATGATGATCCTACACATACCCATGGATCTTATTTCTATATGTGATGTAATGATGTTCTATGTTATGATGATGATACTTATATGATGCTTATGATGATGACGATGCTATGTGATGTGTGACTTTATGATGTGATGCAATGATTATGCAATGTGCATTATGTTTATGTGATGATGCAAATGCAATATTTTTCTCTTTTGATGCATTATATGGTGGTGTGCATTATGATGATGATATGATATGTTGAATGATGTATGGATGCATTTCTTTTTTTGTAGCTTTTCTTATTCACTTTTCATGATGTTATGGTATGCAAATTCTTAGACTAACAAATCTATATTTTTATGCAATGATGGATGATAATATGTGTGTAATTTTCTCATGTATGATATGCACTTATGATGTTATGATGATGACATCATGATATGATATGTTGAAATGATGTTTTATAAAAGGATATATGTATGTGCTATGATATGATGTTTATGATATGCAAATGGATGCTTTTGATATATGATGTATGATGGTGTAATGGATGCTTATATGTGATATGGGATGATTATGCAATGTTATGATGATGCAAATGTTAGGGTAATGGTGTATGATGTTTATAATGTTATGTAATGATTGCTTGTGTGTATATATAATGGATGCATATGTATGATTTATGAGATGCTTAGAATAACCAATATATATTATACATGGATGGAAATGCGATGCATGTGTAATGATTAATGTTTTCTATGTGATATGATATGCAGTATGCAATATGATAATGGTTTTTTGGATGTAGGATGAATACAGTAATGATAATGATTTGTGATTAACTGTCATGGTACCATGTTAGTACGAAAGAGGATAGAAGAAAGCAAGATATTCCAACAAGACATGAGATGATGATGAGAGATGATGATGCATACCGAGGAGTTAGGATTTTCAAAGGGAAAATTACCTTATGTTTGATTGCACACATAGGTACGATGCATCAAGGTATAAAGAACTAGGATGGAATTGTACCTAGTGTGATGGAATTTGACTCGAAAATTAGATAGGAGTACTCTTGTTCACACCTAGCATATAGAACTTTATTCAGAATGTAGTTTAGACATTCCAAACATCTCAGACCAAAACATAGAAAAGCAAGCCTTCCTATGTGGTCAAAAAAATATCTAAAACATCCTCCCTACAAACCAAGAAAAGCACACATAGCCAAGTTATATTACAAGAATATCCAAAAAACACAATATATGAAAAGATAATGATCATTACCCCATTCCTATCTCTCTAAATCCCTTCGTTTGGATATCATCGAGCGGTCCTTGGAATGAGCGTAGTGAGATAAATTGAAATAGATAAAGATAAAGCAAATAAACAAGTTAATGTTTTTCAATACCGCTAGCCAATACTAAAACTACGGTGATGCCTGATGTTGATGTCCATTGTAGGAAGGATGCATCCTAAGACATGATAATATCAGATGATTATTGTAGATTTGAGACTTTGACATTTGAGTTTTCACTTTTTTTGACCTGCTAGAATTGTTTCCAATTGTTTTACCAAAGGTTGAGGATGAGGATTAATTTATTATGAGTGAATGTTTATTTCGAGTGAAAGAGAGATGAGAGAGATGGATTTTTTCAAATATTTGGATGTTTTTGCAATGTTTTGAGGCTGTTTTGGTGTTTTTGAGATTTTACAAATATTTTGATTTTTTGAATTTTCAATTTTTTGGGGGTTTTCTAAAATTTTGACCAAGAGACTAACCTAAAGACCTATCCTAGGGGCCTCAGGGGCTGATCAACAAATTAGCCTTGCCTACATTATACACATAGAGACCATGTAGTTTGACTAATACAAGACTCAATTATTGATGAGATATGAGCATATGGACTGCCAGTTTATTATAACAGACTCCTAAAGGATTGACCTAAGTGTCTCGAGGGATGATCAAAGATCAACCTTTCTTACATTCAAAGCTTAGAGATGACGTAGTTCGACAAGACGACTCATTTTTTGATTTTTTGAATGAATTTTTGTCTTGTTTATGGATTTTGATATGTTTTTGGATTTTTGATATGATTTTTTGATGCTTTTGGATTTTTTTATTTTTTGATGTTTTTGGATTTTTTTGATTTTATGATGTTTTTGGATTTTTGATTTAGGGACTTCAAGAATATACATGAATCCGATCCAACGAGGACATGCCCCCAACATGATGCAATAGACTACTATGATAGAGGTAAGACAAACTAACCTTGAGAATGGATCGAGTAGTACTAGGAGGGATCATGACATGAACACAAGACCAAGCTATGGTGTAGATGTCGAATGGATGATGGATGGTAATATGGAATGCAATAGATGATGGGAGCATGCAGAATGAGTTGCAAAGATCCTAGTGGATGGAAAGTGCTTATTTACACAAGGCACCTATTTGCTAGGTTTTCACCAAGGTACTTGCCCAAAGTGCCACTGAAGTGGTTTTCACTAGAGGATGATTTTTCTCTTTACTGTTTTTAATCCTTTTTCTAATTTTTTTTGAATTTTTGAATTTTTTTGTTGTCACCAAGATGCCTGTTTTCTAGGTTTTCATCAAGGTGACCATTTTTTCAGGACATTTTTTGATTTTTTTGTATTTTTGGTTCTATACCTTGAAAGATTTAGGCATAATTTTTTTTGAGATGGGAGTTGTTCATGGGATTCTTTAGAGGCTCCCCTTCGGGTGTTGATAGATGATATGCCCCTGACTTATAGCTCATTGTGATGATGGATGGACCCAACCAGTTGGGTTCAAATTTTTTGTTTTTTGTTTGGATTTGGGATGTTCTTCCGATTCTCCTTCAGCACTAACTCTCCAACTTGGAATGTCTAGCTCTTGATCTTCTTGTTATAGCTCCTCTTGAGTCAGTTCTGATAGACTTGCAAATGATTTAAGACATCCATACACCGCTCATCCAGCAAGTCCAACTCATTCAACCTTTATACTCGATATTCTTCATCCGTGATGAGGTTTTTTAGTGATATACTCAGTGACTGAAGTTTGATCTCAATGGGTAATATGGCTTCTGATCCATAGACTAGGGAGAATGGGGTGGTACCTATGGGTGTGCGGATGCTAGTTCGATAGGCCCAAAGGGTGAGATTTAGCTATAGATGCCAGTCATGATCTGTGCCATTGACTGTCTTTTTGAGGATTTTTAGAATGGTTTTATTTGTGGCTTCTTCTTGGACATTGCCTTGGGGATAATATAGAGTGGAAAAGTGATGTTGGATTTTGAATTTGTCACAAAGGTCATGAACATCTTGATTCTTGAAAGGTGTCCCATAATCAAATATAATAGTTTGGAGAACACTGTATTAGCATATTTAGAAGTTCGGGATGAACATAGATATTTGCTTGCTAGTGATGTATGTCATGGGGATGGCTTCCACCCACTTGGTGAAGCACTCAGTGTCGATAATGATAAACTTGTGGCCACTGGATGAGGTGGGGGTGATTTTTCCCACAAGATCGAGCCTGCACTACAAAAAGGGCCATGGTGTGATGATAGGATGGAGCTCTTTAGCTGGAGCATGGATGAGGTCCCCATGCTACTGACACTGTAGAAATCTTTTGATGTAGTCATGTGATTCTCTTTCCATAGTAGGCCAATAATACCCTGTCCTCAGCAATTTCTTGGCCAAGTCATTCCGCTTGAGTGTGAACCACAAATACCATTATGTACCTTAGTTAAAGCAGTCAATGCCTCCTTAGCATTTAGGCAGCATAATAAGGTTCCTTCTATGTTCCTACGGTAGAGGGTATTTCCTAAGATGACAAACTGAGATACTTTCTTGACAAAGGTTTTCTTAAGGTTTGTAATTATGTTAGTTGGGAGGACTCCTATTCTTAGATAAGTGTATATGTCATGGTACCAAGGATCACCAGGACCAACGATTTCGCACAAAAATTCTGACTCGGGTACCTCAAATGCAGGCACGAGAAACTACTCTACCAGGAATTCATGTGTCGAGATGTTGCGAGGGATGTCCAGTAGGGATCCAATTTTCACCATGGCATTTGTTGCTTTGTTTTTTGCTCTAGGTATCTGCTCGAATGTGATCTTGATGAAGGATTCCTTAAGACTCTCCACCATTTTCTTGTATGGGGTTAGTTTGTCATCCTTAGTCTGGTATTCATCATTCACCTGATTGATTATTAGCTATGAATCCCATATACCTTGAGATCCATGATATGCCACTGTACTATTATTCTGAGTCCTATGGTTAGAGCCTCATATTCTACGATATTGTTTGTGTAGGGAAATGCCAATTTGTAGGACCTTGGTATGGAGTCTCCCTGTGGAGTGATGGAAAAGACCCTGGTTCCTAATCCATGCTGCATGTTGGAGCCAACAAAATAGAGTTTCCAGTGGTCTGCTATGTTGATATTGAAGATGGATTCATCTAGAAATTTTGATATGAGTGGATTCTCTGAATACATGGTGCTTCTACAAGCTGATTTGTGATTACCTAGCCTTTGATTGATTTTTGTTCTACGTACTCGATGTCGTATTTAGATAGAATCATGACCCACTTGGCCATCCTTTTTGTGAGAATTTATTTTGATAATAAGTACTTGATGCGGGTCAATCTTAATGATGAGTTTGATTTTGTGTGCCAACATGTTGTGTCTAAATTTTTGTGAAGAAAATACTACTGGTAGACAAGCTTTTTCGATGAATGAATAGTTCAACTCATGCCCTACCATGGTCTGAATGATGTAGTAGATGGATCTGTCTGTACCATTTTCATTGCGCTGAGCTAGGAGAGCATTGAGGGTTGCTACAGTTGCTGATACATAGAGGATTAGTGGCCTTCTTGGGATTAGTGGCATGGGGACCAGAGGTGTGAGTAGATATTCTTTAATTTTGGTGAAGGCTTCATCACACTTGTCATCCCACTTGTACGCTACCCACTTGTGGAGTAGGTGAGAATAAGGGATTTTCTTATCTCCCAGTTGTGCTATGAATCTGCGGATGGACTGAAGCCTACCTTGGAGGCCTCTCAACTATTTCAATGTTTTGGGTGCCTCCATCTCAAGGATTGATTTTACCTTGGCGGGATCTATTTCAATACCCCTCATTGTCATAATGTATCCCAATAGTTTCCCTAATTGTATGCCAAAGACGCATTTCTTTGGATTTAAATAGACCTTGTATTCCTCTAGCCTGTCAAAAATAGCACTCAAGGTTGCTATGTGATCTCTCCTCTTTCTAGATTTTTCTAGTATGTCATCAACACAATCTTCCACAATTTTGTGGATCATTTCATGAAATATTAACTTCATGGCCCTTTGGTAGGTGGCCCCAACATTCTTTAGGCCAAATGGCATCATGTTCCAGTAGTAGGTCCCCCATGGACAAGTGAAGGCTATTTTCTATTGGTCTTCTTTAGAAATCCTTATTTGGTTGTATCTAGAGAAATCATCCATTAGAGAAAGCATTTCATGTCCCCCTGTCATGTCTACAATCATGTCAATGTTAGGCAATGGGAAATCATCTTTCAGACATTCTTTGTTCAGGTCTCTCAAGTCTGTGCAGATATAGATGCCCCCATCGAGTTTTGAAATAGGAACCAAATTTGATACCCACTCTGGGTATTCAATTGGTCGTATGAACCTTGCATCAAGTAGCTTCTTCAATTCCATTTTGACTAATAAAGTAATTTGAGGATGCATTTTCTTGAACTTTTGTCTAACGGGCTTTGCTTTGGGGTAGACTGCTAGATGGTGGACCACAATCTCAGGATCCAACCCGGGCATGTCAGCATAGCTCCATGAAAATTTGACCTTTCTCTCCTTTAAGAAGGATTATAGGAGCTCTTGTTCCTCTGATAGTAATGACCGAGCATAGAATGTGATGTATAGGGTTTGCTTTGTCCCTAAGTTGACTGGGTTGCAATTTTTAGCTAGAATCACTAATTTTTCCTGATGTAGAGCTCTGAGAGGAAGATTGAATCCCCCATCCTCGAGCACCTCAGAGAGGTTTTCATTGTCAGATGCATCCTTTCTTTTTACTATTTCTAGGTCAGAGAGTGCCACGGTGTGGTTTTCACTCAAGGACCTAGAGATTATTCTTAGTTTTTTGCTTTTGCGACTAAGGGATTCAATCGTTTCCCCATAGTATGCATGTGTGTCCAACTCAATGATAAGTCTTGCTTTATGATCCCCACATGGAATATTATCCCACAGTCCCATGAATTCTGAGAGTGCCTCATCATTTTTGAATGCGTTAAGAATTGGCGGTCCTCATTGGTCATGATTGATGAGTTGGGGGTAGACTAGCTTTATCTCATGGGATTGGTTTTTATACTCATAGGATAGGGTGCTGATCATAAAGAGGTTAGAGTCATCAAATAGTGTAGGTATACCTCTCTCGGTTTCATCATCCTCAATACTACACACCTTAGTAGGTGAAATTGTCTAAAGGCAGACTAGTGGATACATGCAATTGAAGGGTGGTTGTTGTTTGCTAAGGAGTTTTGACCTTCTTAACCAGGGGATTTTGGCCACGTATGGTTATACTCATAGTGGTACATCGAAGGCCAATATTTCTCATTCACATCTCAGGAATGATGGGTATTAGAAGCTTGTTGTCATTTTTCCCAAACTTTCTGTTCCTATCAGAGCCCATGGCGAGCATCATTTGTAAGCCTTTACTGGTATCATCCATTGGTAGATTGGCTGCTGGTATACTATCTTGATATAGGAGGTGGGATGCATATTCTTCTATTATTTCATGCCTAATATCTCCCCAACTTCTAAAACTGGAAGACCCTGCACTGAATGTTTGGGATGAAGAGGCATCATTTAATTGTGGTCATCCTCGTGACCTCAGAGATTGCGGTAACTCTCCTACCACAAAAAGAATTCTTTGGAATTGTATAGTGTCCACATCCATTGTCTTGAATTATGACCTTGATATCAGAGATGGTGAGGATGGTGGTTTTCTTTTTCATAGAAGTGGAGGCAAGAGTAGTTGGATCAATATACGGAGTTGATGGTCCATCATTTTTAGGAACTTGGGGGATTTTGTAATATTTTGCCTCTAGGATTTTACAGTAAGAGAATGGTTTGGGATCCCCATGGATAGTGATCTCTTGGCCTTGGTATGTGAACTTGATGCATTGATGGAAGGTTGATGTTATTACTTACATTGCATGGATCCATGGACACCCTAGGAGAATGTTGTAAGGAAAATCAAGGTCCAGGACTTGACAGGTAGTTTCCATAATTGTTGGTTGTACTTGAATAGGGAGTTGTATAGTGTCCTGAGACACTCTTTCTTGATCATCATATGCCCTAATTTTGATGATTTTTCCTTTTTGAATGGAATCCTTGGAGATTTCCAGGTTCTTTATGAGCTTGAGGGAGAAAATGTTTAAACTGGAACCCCCATCCATAGGGACTCTCTTGACTTTGTTATTATGTACTAGGACCTCCAGATGGAGTGCATGATTGTGAGATGGTTGGGTGGGAAAATATTGATTGAAGAATGTAAGAAGGTTTGGGGTAATGATGTTTCTGACCATAGCTTGGAATTGTTCTACATTAAGATCTGCGGAGACAGTGGATGAAGCCAATGCTTCCT
Source organism: Sequoia sempervirens (assembly GCA_007258455.2). Classification (NCBI taxonomy): domain Eukaryota; kingdom Viridiplantae; phylum Streptophyta; class Pinopsida; order Cupressales; family Cupressaceae; genus Sequoia; species Sequoia sempervirens. The sequence goes on from VDFB02047397.1 coordinate 51,922,538, forward strand.
CAAGGATTTTTCAGTGGGTTGATGAAATTTTCAGCAACTCGAGGATGGAGATATGAGATGGGGTTCTTTGCAATTGGTCTAGGACATTATATCCATTGGGAACAGATCTTGGGTTGGAATTGGGTGCTCTATTTGACTGAGATGACCCTACAATGGTGATTTTTCTGCCTATTGTGGTGACTCCATAATTAGCATGGGCTCCTTTGATGGTGATAGTAGCACAATATTCATCTAGGGTCATGATGACATGGTCATATACATGATTTAAGCTCTTGAAGGCACCCTTTCCCTTATCATTTTTATTGTTCCCTTTGTTGTTATGATTGGGCATAAGATTCATGTAGATTTTGAGATTTTGATTTCCTACTGGCAGCTCCACATTTATGATTTTTTGATCAATGAGGTCTTGAATTAAGTTTTTCAACCTCATGCAACTAAAAGTTGTGTGTCCCTTGATCTTGTGGAAATCACAAAGGTAATTTTTGTTATACCACGGTGGTTTCACCAAGGGTTCTTGATAATTTTCATAAGTCGAGATTGTGATGAGTTTTTCCACCACTAGTCTCTTCATGATGGATTTAGTCGATTCCCCAAGGGATTTGTACTTCTTCTTGGGGGAGTTTTTGTTTTGCTGGGGTGGTCCCATTTGATCATTCACATTGTTGATCATTTGATTGTTTGGCTATTGTGTCACCGTGTTAGCTTGATGATTGTTTTGATAGTGGTTATGGGGTTGTTGTTGGGGTGTAGGTGTGTTTTTTTGAGGAGCGTTGATGACAACTTTGGTGTCGACAACACCATCATTGGTAATGTTTCTATTCTTCACCCATGTGCAAGGTTTTCATTGTAACTGGTGGATGGGTGATTGTTTTTTTGTTTAGGATATGCGAGTGACCCTCCTTGAGCCATAAGGGCTCATTCAATGTTAAGTGCCTTAGAGATCAATTGGTTGTATGTGGTGATACCTTGCACTTTGAGATGGAATGCCAAGGTTCCTTCAAGATTTGAGATGATAGTGAAAACTTGTTCTTCTGGCATGGCCCATTTTCTCTGATTGGCCTTGGATTTCCATCATCGTAGGAATGAAGCAATGATTCATTCTTACCTTGTTTCAAAGCTGATAGTTCCTCTAGATTGACATCCATACCGCTATTGAATGCATATTTTTTGATAAATGCATCTACTATCTCTTGGAACTTTTTGATGCCAAGAGGGAGGTGAGAGAACCACTCCATGGCATGGCCAGCCAAACTTCAAGGAAATAGTCGCATCAAATATGTATCATCATATGCGACTTCCATGCAATGCACCTGGAATTCCTTGATGTGATCTTCAGGGTTTCCTATCCTACAATATTTATCAAATTTCAGGATTTCAAATCCCTTTGGGAATGGTTTCATTGCAAGACTCCTATCAAATGGATAAGGACACAAGTTACTGGGTGTTTTCATGGTTTTCCTTGACTGAAGATCAAGCACCTATTGCAAGAGAAACCTAATTTGTGTTGTGAAATCATTTTGTGGATCAGGGGGTGGAGTGAAGGTGTTTTGTAGTGGTTCAATTGTTGGTGAGATAGGTGGGTTAGTTGGTGTTTGCACATTTTGTTGTGCCAAGTATGCTTGCAATTGTTGTTGTACCAACAACACTTGTTGGTCATGTTGTTGTTGTGCTAATAGTGCCTGTTGCTAAGCTTGTTGTTGTTGTTGCGCCAACAACACTTGTTGGGTTGCTAATTGGGATGATACCTACAAAACACAATAAACAAACACATAGTTAGATCCAATCTAAGTAAGAATCAAGATTCCCCATGAAATCCATTAACAATGCTCAAACTAAGAAATAAAATGTAGAACAAAATAAGAAAGCAAATGAAATCCTAATTAAACATGCAAATTATTGATCCCATGGGGAATTGGTGCCAATTTGATATGAAAATTGGCCCTTTCCCACCTCCTATGATGCAATGTTGATGAGTGACGAAGGTTGATCCACTTTATTGAAGATTCAATTGAGCTCCATGATGAAAAATCTGCATAACCTAGCTAGGACTTTGATAAAATAGATGAAAATGATGATGCTTGAAGATGAAATTGAGTATAATAAGTTTTCTCAAAATTTGGATGATCAAATGAGGATAAAAACATCTTATTTATAGAAATACAAGATGGAGAAATTCCCAAAATGAAGCAATGTGGGATTAACTTTCAACCAATTTCCAAATGTCACTTGTCAAGATGTGAATGGGAAAATGATGTGTACATTTTGATGAATGTGCCCATAAATGCAATTAGGTGGAGTTTGAAAATAGTGAAATGACATGTAAGAGGGAAAAAGGAATGGCTTAAATGCCACTTGGCTCAATGCACAAGGACATGAAAGAAGGAATAAATGTCTTGTTGGAAGGACAAATCCACTTGGATAGATTTCAAATTTGGAGGAATATTCTTTAAAAGATGCAAAGTTGAGAGAAAATGGAGATTTAATAAATGAATTAAATGTATTTTCATGTGCAAGTGGCAAAAGCTATGATGCAGGAGCATCTAGTGGTGTGAGGGCAATCTTACATCACCCAAAAAGATGTTTTCCATTTATGTTCCTATTGTTTGCTTTTTGTAGATGTTTTTGCATTTCTGGATACCCTTTTTGTTGAATAGGAGTTTCCAACTTTCAAAACTATTTTTCTGCATTTTTTGCTCAACTGCTATTTTTAGCAGGTTTGAATTTAAAGGCGTGGGAAGACAGAAATTTATGGGAAGGTTCAGGATGGAAAATACATAGTTTGGTGAAAGAATCAGGTCAAGATCATTCATGGTCTGAAAGTTATTCAAGTTCCAGTTTCTGCTTTTTGCCCTGAAAAACCTTCTGAGCTCAGTTTGAGGCACTAAACAGTCCCAGATGGGCCTGAAAATTTGTGGAAAAACCAATGTAGATGCTAGAAGCCCTACTAAATGAAAAATCGTCTTCTCAAGAGCTTTCCGAAAAGGTATTATCATTGAAGATCCAACAATCGGATTAAAAGTTATGGCTTCCAGAAGTTGGTGCATATTTTAGAAATGTGCTAATTTTTGACTGTGAATTTAAACTTGAATTTCTAATTGTAATTTTGGCGCCAAACTGCCAAAAATATTATCTCGAAGGTTGTTTTTGGTTCCAAACCGAAATGGGTCTATTTATGGGCTTGTTTCTGATTTTTGAGTAACTTTTTGGGGAAAGAGTTCGCATGTTGCGAAAAGGGGTTCTTCTGTAATTTCCTGTAACTCTTGTAATTTTTGTAATTTGCATGTATTACAGAGCTTGAGGATTTGTGATCCTCTGCATGTAAGAAGTTCCATTCTCAATAAGAATAAAATTTCTCTAGTTGTTTGTATCATTTTCTATGTCTCGGGTTTGCTCCCTCGTCAGGTGGTATCAGAGCGGGTTTTCTTGAGTGTGTGAACAGATCGCCAATTGTGAGGCAGTTCACACCAGGACCATGGTTGTGGATTCGAGGTATTCAAGATGCCTCCTAGAGTGATTCTTGGTAGGCATGGTGGTGCCAGATGTGGCAGAGGTGGTAGAAATGTTGGTGGAAGAGATCTATTGGCGGTCGAGGGTTTCAGAGCCCTCCAGAGACAAATTGATGGATTGCAAGAATAGATGAGAAGAGGGTTAAACCCAAGAAGGAGAGGAGAAAGTGAGGATGAAGAAGAGGTGGAAGATTCAGATGTAGAAGAGGAAGAAGAAATGATCGATCAAGATCAGATGCAGTTGATAAGGGCCATTTCGAAGATTGGAAAAAGACCCAGAATAGAAGTCCCCAGTTATTCCGGAAGTCTGAACCCGGAAGAGTTGATCAACTGGATTAATGAGCTAGAAGAATATTTTGAGTATGAAGAAGTAGAGGACCCAGATCGGGTTAAGTTTACAAAAACGAAGCTGAAGGGCCATCCCAATATTTGGTGGAAAGAGGTCCAGTTGGAGAGAAATCAGAGAGGAAAAGGAAAGATCAGTAGTTGGGATTGCATGGTGGAGAGACTGAAGAAGCAGTTCATACCAGTAGACTATGAGCTAGATCAGTTTAAGAAATTGCAAGGGTTGAAGCAAGTAAGTAGATCTGTGAAAGAATACACAAAATATTTTCACAAGATGATCATTAGATCAGGCCATGTAGAGGCCAACAAGGAGAAGGTAGCCCATTATCTTAATGGGTTACAACTGAGCATTCAAGAGGAGGTAAGCCTGGTCAGAATGACCACCATTGAGGATGCATACCAGTTTTCTCTGAAAGTTGAGGAGAAGATGAACAAAAGATTTGATAGCTAGCAAAAAGGCCTAGGTGGTCAAAGCGGAAGGGGTAGTGGAAGATCTTTTGGGAGCCGAAATGAGGATGAAAGGAAAAATGAAGATGTGGGTACCAGTCGAAGCTAGAGGAATGATAACTTCTACTGCCCTCGTGATCAAAACAGCAGTGATCAAAGAGGTAGAGGACGAGGAAGATCTAGGCTAGGGCCTAGAAGATGTGGTTTCAAATGAACTTGTTTCCATTGTGGGGAAGAAGGGCATCGAGCCTATGAATGTCCACAACACCAAGGAAGGATGGACAGAAGGCCAGAAGGTCGTGGAAGGGTTGCGCATGCAGATGAGGAGGATCAATCCAAGCATTTAGATGATGATGAAAAGGGGGAAGCCCTAGTGGTTAGAAGAGCCCTCGTGACTAAAGAGAAGGAGCCAGAACAGAGGAAGAATCTGTTCCGCACAAGGTGCAAGTGTGAAGACAAATGTTGTGAAGTCATTATTGATAGTGGAAGCACCAATAATTTGGTGTTAGAAGAGATGGTTACAAAGTTGGAGCTGAAAAGGAAAAGGCATCCACACCCATATTGGATTGCCTGGTTGCAGAAAGATCACAAAGTTCTGGTCAATGAGTAGTGCCTAGTGAAGTTCAAGATTGGAAGCTATCGTGATGAGGTACTCTGTGATATCATCCCCATGGATGCATGTCACATGTTGTTGGGGAGGCCGTGGTAGTTCGATAGGTGTGTTGTACATGATGGCCATGCAAACACTTATTCCTTGATGAAGGATGGAGTCTGTCATAAGTTGAAACCCCTGAAGAAGGATGAAGAAAAGGTATGTAGTAGTGCTAGAATTTTTTTTGTTGATGGAAATAAATTTTTAGAAGGCATGAAGCATGAGCGTATGTGTTATGCATTGATTCCTAGTATGGATAAGGAAGGTAGTGAGAAGGTACCAGTAGAAGTTTCTGGACTATTGGATGACTTTCAGGAGATTATTTTTGATAATGTACTTGAGGGTTTACCACCAATGAGGAAGACCAGTCATCAGATTGACTTGATCCCTGGAGCCAGTTTGCCAAATAAGGTAGCTCACAGAATGACTCCTACAGAAAATGAGGAGCTGAACAGACAAGTTCATGAGTTGTTGAGAAAGGGTTTGATTTGAGAGAGTCTGAGCCCATGTGCAGTACCTGTAGTACTAGCACCAAAGAAGGATGGGGACTGGAGGATGTGTACAGACTCCCAAGACATAAATAAGATAACAATCAAGTACAGATTTCCATTACCAAGGATGGATGACCTGATGGACTGTTTGAGTGGAGCTCAATACTTCACAAAGATAGATCTGAAGAGTGGATATCACCAGATCCGGATTCATGAGGGAGATGAATGGAAGACCACCTTCAAGACCAAGGAGGGCCTGTACTAGTGGTTAGTCATGCCTTTTGGGCTAACCAATGCACCAAGCATGTTCATGCGGCTCATGAATGAGGTACTGAAAGAGTTTCTGGGAAGTTTTGTCATTATGTATTTAGATGATATTTTGATTTTTAGTAAGAACTTGGATGAACATTTAATGCATATTCTTAGGGTTTTTGAGAATTTGAGAGACCAGAAACTGTTGATAAATTTGAAAAAGTGTAGTTTTGTTAAAAAGGAGTTAGTGTACTTTGGGTTCGTTGTCTCAGCAGAGGATCTAAAGATGGACCCAAAGAAGGTGAAGGCTATTGTAGAATGGCCTACCCCAAGAACTGCTACTGAGGTGAGATCTTTCCATGGTTTGGCCAATTTTTATAGAAAGTTCATTAGAAACTTCAGTAGTATTTGTGCACCCCTGACTGAAACAATGAGAGGGGATAGAAAAGAGTTCAAGTGGAATACTAAAGCAGCAAGGAGTTTTGATTTGTTGAAGTAGAAGGTGACAGAGCAACCAGTTTTATCCCTCCCAGATTTCAATAAGGTGTTTTAGGTGGATTGTGATGCCATTGGAGCAGTGATGAGCCAAGAAGGTAAGCCCATTGCCTATTTTAGTGAAAAGTTAAATGATGCAAAGAGAAAGTACTCTGTATATGATTAGGAATTTTATGCAATAGTTCAAGCATTAAAGAAATGGAGAAATTATCTATTGCCAAAGGAATTTGTTTTGTTTACTGATCATCAAGCATTACAGTATTTGAGTAGTCAGGGAAAATTAAATCAGAGGCATATGAAATGGGTAGAATTTTTGTAGAGTTATACCTTTGTTTTAAAGCATAGGAGTGGCAAGTCAAATAGGGTTGCAGATGCCTTAAGTAGGAGGCAAAAACATTGTTGACTAGAGATGCAGATTGAAGTGGTTGGGTTCAATGAACTCAAGACATTGTATCCTAAAGATCCTGATTTTGTAGAAGCTTGGAAAGCTTGCAAGGAGCCTGTTACAGTTGACAGGACGAAGTGGTTGGATTTCATAATCCAGGATGGCATGTTGTTTAAGGGAAGTCAATTGTGTATTCCAAGGAGTTCCATGAGGGAGAACCTGATAAAGGAGAAGCATAGTGGAGGAATGGCAAGAAATTTTGGTCAGGATAAGACCATTGCCATTATCAATGAGCATTATTATTGGCCTTAGTTATCACACGATGTGAGGAAGTTTGTGCAGAGTTGTAGGGTATGTTAGATGGCTAAAGGTGTGAGCCAGAATACTGGGTTGTATCAGCCCTTACCTGTACCAGAGAGGCCATGGGAGGATATAAGTATGGACTTTGTTCTTGGTTTTCCAAGGACACAAAGAGGGAATGATTCAGTATTTGTGGTAGTTGACAGGTTTTTGAAGATGGCACATTTCATCCCATGCCAAAAGACCCATGATGCAGTCCACATTGCTGACATGTTCTAAGTGGTGAGACTACATGGTCTGCCAAAGAGTATAGTCTTAGATCGTGATACCAAGTTTGTGGGATACTTTTGGAGGACCTTGTGGAAAAAGTTGAAGACAAAGTTGAAGTTCAGTTCTGCACGCCATCCACAAACTGATGGGAAGACTGAGGTTGTGAACAAAAGTCTGGGTAACCTACTGAGATGCTTGGTAGGAGATAAACCCAAGGGATGGGACTTGATCTTTCCCCAGGAAAAATTTTCTTACAACAATTCTATCAACAGAAGTACTGGTAGATCACCATTTTAGATTGTGTGTGGAGGTAGTCTCAGGACCGCTCTAGAATTGAGGAAGATGGACCAAGAGAAGAAGACTAGTGCTAAAGCTGAAGAATTTGCAGAACACATCAAAAAATATACATGAGAAGGTAAGAGAACATATTAACAAGATGAATATGCAGTATAAGGCTAAGGCAGATCATAAGAGGAGGTATAAGGAGTTTCAGATTGGTGATGAAGTGATGGTCCACTTGAGGAAAGAAAGGCTTACAGTGGGAACCTATAACAAATTGAAGATGAAGAAGTTTGGTCCCTATAAAATTGTGAAGAGGCATGAATCAGGGAATGCATATGAGGTAGAGTTGCCAAATGGAGTCAACATTTCCCCTATGTTCAATATTTCAGATTTGACAAAGTATCATGAAGGTGGCACAAAGGAAGTACCAACAATAGAACAGTGTGGCATTCCAACACCTACTTCAGAGGAGTAGATTGAAGAAATCCTGGATAGCCATGTGGGAAGGAGTACCAGAAATAGGCAATATGAAGAATATTTGGTGAAGTGGAGAGGAAGGCCTGTGGAAGATTCATCCTGGCTGTCTAAGGCAGAGGTTGACCGTTTGGGTTTTCCTCAACCATCTGATAAGTGACGGGGTCACTTCTCAAATTATCCTGGGTGTCTGATGTAGGAGCATCCAGTGGTGTGAGGGCAATCTTGCATCACCCAAAAAGATGTTTTCCATTTATATTCTTGTTTTTTTCTTTTTGTAGATGTTTTTGCATTTCTGGATACCCTTTTCATCGAATAAGAGTTTCCAACTTTCAAAACTGCTTTTCTGCTCAACTACTATTTTTAGCAGGTTTGAATTTGAAGGCATGGGAAGACAAAAATTTATGGGAAGGTTCAGGATGGAAAAATACACAGTTTGGTGAAAGAATCAGGTCAAGATCATTCACGGGTTGAATGTTATTCAAGTTCTAGTTTCTATTTTTTGCCTTGAAAAACCTTCCGAGCTCAGTTTGAGGCACTAAACGGTCCTGGATGGGCCTAAAAATTTGTGAAAAAACCAAAGTAGATGCCATAGGCCCTACTTTGTGAAAAATTGTCTTCTCGAGAGCTTTCCGAAAAGGTATTATCATTGAAGATCCAACGGTCGGATTAATAGTTATGGCTTCCAGAAGTTGGTGCATATTTTAGAAATGTGCTAATTTTCGACTGTGAATTTAAACTTGAATTTCTAATTGTAATTTTGGTGCAAAATCGCTAAAAATCTTATCTCAAAGGTTGTTTTTGGTTCCAAACCGAAATGGGTCTATTTATGGGCTTGTTTCTAATTTTTGAGTAACTTTTTGGGGAAAGAGTTCGCATGCTGCAAAAAGGGGTTCTTCTATAATTTCCTGTAACTCCTGTAATTTCTGTAATTTGCATGTATTGCAAAGCTTGAGGATTTGTGATCCTCTACATGTAAGAAGTTCCATTCTCAATAAGAATAAAATTTCTCTAGTTGTTTGTATCATTTTATGTGTCTCGGGTTTGCTCCCTCGTCAAGCTAGAGGATGGGACATGGATTAGAATTAAATTAATCAAGGGTTGATTAATTTAATAAGGGATTAGATGATGTGACTAATTGATTAAGATTTATGGGTTGATTTAAATTGAAAGAAGAGAAGAATATGGTTTAGAGATTAATTAAATAATTTTTTTTTTGATTTATTTAATTAAAGGGAATGAATGTTAGATTAAATCAGATAAAGATTAATTAATTTAATTTAATAAGATGAATTTAGAGATTTAATCAAATAAAATGAATTATTTAATTAAATATAGATACAGGGTTAATTAGATCTAATTGATTGATTTAATTAACAAGAGAGAATGACTTAATTAGATTAATGATTATTTATTTAATTAGGGGATGAAGAGTGATGACAAGCTAAGAGGATGATTTAGGTTGAAACAGTGTTAGTAATTAGGATCAAGTGTGTAATGCCAAACAATACATTTTACACGTCCATAGTTATGTTCATTTTTAGTATGCTCATGTTTGGTATGTTTGTGTTTGGGATGTAATAATTTTATGAAATTATGTTGTGGTGGGGAAGAATCATATTTTGATTGTTTGGTTGATACACTTGCAATTTTTGACATTGATTAAAATCTACCATGTGACAAGGTGTTCCAAAGATTTGCTAGGGTTATACATAGTTGTTATGTCATAGAAGCTGGTAGGATATGATGACTCTATGCATGGATTATATGGTAGTGAATTTGGATATTGGATTGACATTCTCAGGTTTTACTGATTTGAAGATAGATTTTGTAAAGACCCATAAGTGACCTAGGATCAATGCTTGGATGATGAGTTGTTTGGATGCAAATGACCTTGTTGAAATGTTTTGGTTGCCTCAAATTTTTCTAATAATGAGACTTTGATAGTTTGTGGACCAATGTTGAATGATTGTGTGAATGGATGGGGAATATGAAACCTTCAATTTTGACAAAGTTTAGACTATATCTTTAGGTGTGTTTGAGGATGATGGTGAACTCACAAACCTTTGGAGTAGTCTTGTGACTCCAAAGTAAGTTTTTTGAAAATGATTTTTACTAACTTAACTAAATACTTGAAAATAGATTATTTTCAAGCATGAAGTCAAACTAGGATGAAAGATTGAATTCCTAATGATTTTTCTCAAAATATCAAGTTGTTGTTTGAAGTGTGATGTTTTGATGGTTGAAAGTCGATGGTTTGAAGTTGGTATGAGTTTTGATCCTAATGACAACCTAGAAAAGTATTTTGAAAAGCTCAAAATGATAATGAACATGATTTTTTTTTCTTTTTTAAATGATACCAATGACCAAACACCTATTTTGCATTAATTTTAGATAATTTAGTGCTTGGGATCAAAATAAAAAATCATAAAATATGTTTGAAGTTTTTATTTTCAATTTTTGACAAAATCTTCAAGCCATTTTGACAATAGCATTGCACTATTTTGTAAATTTCTATTTTATTTGGAAAATACATCGAGATGCGCAAAAGTGTCAACATGTAAACAAAAGCACCATTTTAATACCAATAGAAGTGTTGATTTTCACAAAATCATCCCAATTTCAAGAAAAATGTGTTGATATGTTAGAGGATCTTTAAAGTGTGATTTGACCTAGGTGTTTGATGTTTTTTTTTATAAAAAAGTATATAGCATATAAACTAACTCGATTGGGTGATTGGATTTTTTTATGTGTCCTTCTTCCATAAGGCCACACTAATAAGTTCCACAAGGTCTCCACAAAAGAAACACACCATGAAGTACAACCTATTTAGTGGTATTACAAGGATGTCCAACTATAGTAGGATCACCACACTTGCGTGTTAATCCAAATACAAGGAATGGGTAAGTAGGGTATGCTAAGGTGATGTACCACCTTAGCACCCCTTTCCTTGAGAGGATTAGATCCTAACAAGGCACCCTATCACCTCAACCAAGGACCAAACATGGTGAGTAACTTGTTGATAGTGTCATGATGCACCACTATAGAAGATGTTCTATAGGTCTTATGCTTCTAATACAATTGGTTTATAGTGGGTATAACTCCGTGAACACTATTGGATACATAAGAATTATATTGAAATATCATCTCCTAGTGCAAAGAATCACCTAGGACAACATAGGAATGCCTAGTAGTTACATACGCAGATCAAACTACAACTTTTTCTCCCATACAATTTCTATAGCATGCCAAAAAATGTCACTTGAGGTTGAACCATAAGGTGTTGAAATCCAAAGGAAAGCCTCCTAACAATAAGGAAAGGATTCATGTTACTATGTTCTCATCACCCAAGATCACACGTAGCACAAGGGGAGAGAATAGATAGACAACTCCTTCAGCTAAAATGAAAATAAAATGTAAGTTAAAAGTATTTATCTTCACCCAATTTCACACAAGGCACGAGGGGAGAGGATACATACTTCAACCTACCAAGCACAATTGACAAAGCACATACTTGTTCATTTTAGGTACACCAAGATTTAAATGGTTGGTTCATTTTAAGCACCAAATCCACATCATGCATGTTGTATTGTTGTTTTTAAACCCAAAGGAAAGATGTAAGTTGTATTTTTATTTTTAAACCCAAAGGAAATATGATTTAATTTTGAAGAACACCAAAATTTAAATGTTCCTAGATTATGATACATAGTGATAAAAATCACTAGTTAGGTTCCAACTCCTCCAATCTAAGTTTCCTACTAAACAAGCATTGAGAAGCCAACAAATAAAAGACAAATAATAGTCAGGGTTAGCTAAAAACCATATGAAATTAGATAAAATTCCTAAAACGAGGTCTTTGTTTTACCATACATAAGTGTCAAACTATTCTGATAGAAGTGTCATGTTGTCATATGCAAATTGTCAAGCTTTCACAAAAGCATCAACCTTTGACATACATGACACACTAGTCAAAAGGAAAAAGCGTTGAAGGGTAACAATGGTGTTGAAATTTCTAGTTGCACAAGCATTGAAGGCTGGAAAAAGGTCAACCTATATACAAAAGCATCAACCTTCATTGTGCAAAAGTGTCGAAGGAACACACATGCATTGGGTTGTTTCCTTGAAAGCATCAAACTATCATGCTAAATTTGCAATCTAAAAAACTCAAAAGATAATGTTAGATTAGGGACATGAGGTCCCATCGGGCATGTGAAAATGTCATATGGTGAGCTAACATGATAAAAAACAACTGAAATAAACTAGAATTAAGTAAGTTATTGATCAATTAAGTTCCATATTCAATGAAATTAACCCTACAAACTTAAGAAAGATTCATTTCAAAGCATAAAAAATCAACTAAAAAATAATAAAACAAAACTAAGGGTGCAAACCAATAATCCCATTGTGGATTGAGTGCAATTGAGTGATAGTTGAATATTGGATTGCTCAAATTACCTTATCCATTGTTAAGGGTGATGAAAAATCTTGGTAAAGGATGATAATGGTGATCCAAAAATGCTCAAAGCGCAAAGGTGAGTAGTAATTTTAGTAAAGTAAGGGTGCTCTCAATGGTTTTGAATGAAATATAACATAAAATAGGAAGTATTTATAGATTTTTGAATTGAATCAAGGGTGAGGATTCAAAATTCTAATCAATGGAAGAAATTGGATTAGAGATGAAGACATGGATCAAACATTGGATAAAGGGTTGATAATTCATAATGGCATAGATTAAGAATTTAATTAAAGGTCCAAAATGCTTGAGAGAATAACAAATCCCTTGATTTTAGGAAGCATGTGGGAGATATTTCCATGTGGAGGGATAAATTTGAATTTGAAAAGGGGAATATTTTATGAGAATATTCTTTGAATGATTGGAGGAAATATTAGTTAATTACACAATTTAGGAAATTACTTAATTGTGAAAGTGGAGGAATTAGAAACTTTAATTAAACAATTAGGAATTATTTTGTATCAATGGGTAAATTTCTGGTTTAGATTATCAAAAGAATAACAAACAATAAACCCAAAGAAAATAATGAAGTGCAAAGGAAATATAATTGAAAACATAGAAAATAGAACAATCTCACCCAGTGTCTTCAATCTCCATGGCTGATCTCCATTACACCTTCTAACTTGTTGATTTGTGTTGCCCTCAGATCGAGTGTGTGAGCAATTTTGACTATGCCATCGTCCTAAACAAGCTTTGAAGGATTTGAATCTTAAATTCCTATGCCTATGACAAATGATAAATGGAAATAATGACTATGAATACTAAATGACTATAATGCCTATATTAATGAAGTGGTGGATCGAATACTAAATTATGAGTAAAATTGACATTTTATAGAAAACACAATTTTAAATGGATAGACGAGATCGACTCTGACAAAGACCTAAAATCAGAGGCCCAGATTTAATCTGACAATCCCTAATTAGGGTTAGGGCCAAATCCTTAAGTGAGTGATCAAGATGTCATCTAAGAAAATCAGATCGGCGGTGGAGAAAAGATGAGATAATTAATTTCAAAAATAAAGATTTTCAAAATTAAGAAGATAAGAGATAGCTTGCTTTGTGAGATTCCAAAAATCAAAAAGATAAAAGGTGGACTAAAAAGAAAATTTGATAAAATCAGGAAATTGCTTGCTTTATTTGATTTATAGAAGAAAGCTACCAATTTGAATTAAATCCACTCAAAATATGGATTTTGTGAAATAATAAATAATCTTTTCAGATTATTTACCAAAATGGATTGTCAGTTAAGATTGTGATGACATTTTAAATAATTTCATTTATTTAAAATGAGAGGAATATTACTTTTGACAATTAAATAATTAAAGATAATTATTTAATTTAGAAGATAAGATTAATTAATTAAATAAATTAATCAATTCATTTAATTAAGACAATTAGTGACATATTAAATAAATAAATAAAATTTATTCATTTAATAATCAAGAAGAAATATATGATGAAGGGTAATTAAATAAATTAAGAAATTTATTTAATTAAGGGAAGACTTAGACAATTAATGACGTATTTAATAAATAAATAAAATTTATTTATTTAATAATCATGAAGAATACAAAGACATGAATTAAGTAAACAATTATGAATTATTTAATCAATAGTCGAATGTGGATAAAGGACATAATTAAATGCCATAATTATGCTAGGACGAAAGTGGTAAAAATGAAGCTTGCAGGCCTAGGTCATTTTTAGGTGTCTACATATTTATTCAAAGAGGGTGAATGCCATTTAATTAAATAATTTGCATTATTTAATCAAATGGGAAGAAAAATTAGTGTGAAGGATGAATTAACCAAATAAAATTAATTATTCAATTAATAGAAGAAAATGGAAAATTTAACTAAATAATTGGCATTATTTAATTAAATAGGTGAATTAGGAGAGAAGTGGTGTTAATAGAAAAAATCTCAGTGTGTGATTTACTCAAGAAAGTTTTAGGTGTCTACAGAAAGTTGACAAACATAAATCTTGCCACTCAATGCTAGCAGCTTTTATGATTCTCATTTTTAAAATGAATAAAATATAGTCATTTAAATTTAGTATGACTAGATAACTTAGCAATCACATTTAAGGGTTACTCAACAATTTACATCACATCCTCCCTTAACAATTACTTTTTTATTTCCCAGAATGATCTCATTATTATTTTTTTGAATGAATTTTAATTTATTTAAATTCATCTAATAATAAATTTCTTAGGTTAGTGATGTACTATAACTGTATATATCTTTCAAAATTAAATCTCCCTTTCATAAAAAATCGAATAACTAGTGAGTTACTTAAATATGAAATCATGTTCTAGAGGTATCATAAACATGATTAAATAAAATGTTAAAATAAAAGTACAACATGATAATTTTAATGAATGGTATCCATGAAAATATGCTAAGAGTTGAAATAGGATCAAACCTTCTATTATTATAGTGAGAGTAATATTATAATATAATTTCAATAATAATAAATAACAAGGTTAAAGATAGTTAGAAATTAGGATCTTAGGATACTAATCATTATAAACAAGATATAACATAAATAAAATAAGAATAATATAAGCATAGATTTTACACATTGCACAAGATATACATGGGGAAAAACCTTTCAGGTTAAAAACCCCATAAAACATCATTTTATTAAAGCACTTATAATAATGGTCTATTATATAACATAGACCTAACTTGGGGAATATTTTTCCATACTTACACATGGCCAATAATACCTCATGTGCATAGTGATATAATTCAATATAAAATCTCCAAATTATTCATCCCTTAAATGAGAGAGAACTTCCTTAAATATAGGAGGAAGGGTGACATGATACTTGAAAGGGTATTAGTCACACCTATTCAACAACCCCCATTCATAAATAATTAATAATTTAATTACTTAGACTATAATTATTTCAAATGGGATATGCTTAACAAACATATAATATATAAGGTTTTAAAACCTTATATTAGAACTATATATAAATGTTATAAGGGTATGGCCCCTAATAAAATTATGTTCTATCAAAGATGAATTTTCTTTTCAACCTCAATTATAAGAGTAAGTAGTTATACTAAAGTTAATAATTATCTTAAATGTTTTCCAATGACCTTGCAAGAATACAAATCTTATTAACAAAACCTACAAATCTCTAATGTTACCATACATGATATGGTCACCAACTATAACTTATAGTACCAAAATATCATTGTTACACCCTAATATTTTATCCTCATACTAATATCTAAATGAAGTATCAATACCACAATATACAACATACATCACATGTAATCCTTCCTACAACTTGCATCATGAGGTTTGATTCAAGAAAATATTACATTTTCATCGATTTAAGTTTGGTTAATAATTATAATGGATAAAACCACTGAACAAAAATAATTATAATTATTACTTGATGGTTGGGCCTTACAATCCCATCCCCTTATGTTAAACTTCCTTAGAGAAGTTACTACTATTTGGTAAATATAACTTCAATATAAGGACACATAAATCTAATGAACAATAATTGCCATTCAATAAATTGATAATAAATCAAGTCATTAACACATCATTTGGTTGCACACTAGGAGGGATCACATCTTATTGCAAGGCACTTTAAAGCATTCCATGGTAAGCATGAGATGTTTGAATCAAATCCCACAAAGATATATTAGTAGGAGTGTTATGAATTTGTTCAACAAGATCATATTCTTTACCACTACATTGTTGGATATTAGGTGCAAGTGGGAGGTAAGGTTGAGTCAATGGAATGGGCATTGGTTTTTGTTTTGGTTTCTTATTATATATAGTGTTATATATGTGAGATACATTATGATAACTTGGTTGCTACAACACATGATTAATAGTAAGTTGCTTTGCAAAAATTAGGATAGAACCTAGAGGTTTAGGAGGTCCTATAATGATAGGTGACTTAGGAGGTCCAATAATTAGAGGACTTTTAGGAGGTCCAAAATGAGTGCTAGGAGGTCCAAAAGGAGTGTTAAGAGGTCCAATAATCAAAGGAGACCTAAATGTAACTTATGAATTCATAACCTCAACATATTTGACCTCTTGTTGATGATCTTCTATCGAGGGGGAATCTAAGGTCACCTTAGAATCTTCATATATGTAATCCCTCTTATTATGTTTTGAAATAAATGTATTAATGATTTCATCCTCTTGACCAACAATATCTTCCCAAGTAGGGGAGGTAGGGGGAGAGAAACAAATAGGATTCTCATGACGCTCAATGATTGGATCCTCTAACACCAAGATACCTTCTTCACAAGAAGTTTAGGTATTGGGAGAAGAACAACTACGATTATCATGAGCGTCTATGATTGTATATTCTTACACCAAAACATTCTCACAAGTGGGATAGATATTGGGAGATGAATCAATATTGGGTAAAGTTATATTAAGAAATGTGTCAATGATTTCATTCTCTTGCGCCATGATACTCTCACAATTAGGAGAGGTTTTGGGAGAAGGACTAACATGCTTATCAATGATTTCATTTTTCTTCCTTAGATTATTCTCATAAGTAGGGAGATTACAATCATACAAGCCATGTGTTACCTTATGAAAACCACAACTTTAAAAAATGAAATTTTTTGTTACTTACCTTATGGATGAAATGATCAAAACTAGATAATTTTGTAAACAAAATCTAAAAACAAACACCAAATCTAGATAGAAGACATTAAGAGAGATTTTTCATAAAAATATGGGCTTAGAAAGTAGGACAAAGGTACCTAGGGCACCTATGTCCTAGACAGGGTTTCACAAAATTTGAAGTTTAATTATTTAGGGTATTGTTTAGGGTTCCAAAATTTGTGTGCAAACAAGTATGACTATGAATTATTTTCCATATTTTGCTAATTTTAGGATTATGTACTTAAGAATACAAACATGCAATAATGTTGAAAATAAATGACAATTTTAAAATGCAGAAACTGAATCCAATAAAGAACATAGAAACAAAGATATTATTCAAAATTTAGCCACAAAATGTAGGGCATTGGTTCCTAGGGCACCTATATCCTAGATAGGGTGTTTGAAATTTTAAAGTTTGGTTGTGTTTGTTACTATTTAAGGTTCCTTTTTTTATGCACAAATGGTTTTGGTAGTGAATATTTTTCATGATTTTTTTGATTTTATGACTATGGAAATGGAAAATGCAAATGTGCAAATGTGTGAAAAATTAATGATAAATTTTGAATGCAATTTTTAGTTGCAAGATACAATGATTGACTAATTCCAAGGTGCAAAGTTCTGAAAATGATGATTTGATACAATTTTAACACAAAACTATAAAAAAAAATAACTTTTTTTTACTTAAATAGAAGATTCCTAAATGTATGCAATACAAAATTGTAGAATTTTATTATCTAATGAATTAAATTTGAATTTATATTTTATCTAAGATGATTGAAACAAACCTTGTTACAAATTTCAATGCAATATGGATGCAACTTTTTTAGATTTTTATGATTTTTTTATGATGGAAAAATGAAACCATAAATGAGAAATGCAAAACAATTATATGTAAATCCTAGATCTAGGGTGAATTGTGGAAAACTTCATAAAGTATATAACATTAACATGTTAGGTTAACCAAAATGAAACAATGGGAAAGGGAAAATTTTGAGTTTTCACCTTAGGGTTTGACAACTTTCACAAATGTTTGGTTGGAATTTTGTATGTAATGTAGTGGAGATGTGAATGAATAAGAAAATGAAAAGGTGGGATGAGGGTTTGATGGATTTGAATATTGTATGTGATTGAATTACAACTTGATAGGTGATTCAACCAACCCTTAAAAAAATCTAGAAATGTCCTAATATTAAATGAAATTATCTAACTAGGGTAATAGTACAAATTATTGTTTTGATGCAAATATAGAAGACACAAAATTTCACAGACCAATTTGGACAAAAAAGTGAGAAGATTAGGACACTATGTACTTGTGATTCAAATTTGGGGTAAAAAATGGAGGACGCAAATGCCTAGGGCATGAGTGTCCTTGTAATTCCTTTTCAGATATACTTTCAGGGTCCTCTGACGTTGGATCAGAGCTTCAAATTCTTGCTTGAAAATTTATCAGAACACTATTAGATATTTTGTAACCAAGTTTTCTTAGGTTGACAAGGTGTAGGGTTTTGAATGCAACAATGAATAAATTATCTTCAAGATCCTTTCAATCTTCTTCAAACCTAAGATCTACACATTCACAAAGAGAAGGAATGTTGGGCCATTTAGGGGCTTGCCTCAATTGAACCTTGTGTAAGTGTTTCCACTTCCACAATGGTAATTCCATTGATAAATGGATGATTGAAAGGAAAGAAATGATGAAATAAAAAAACATTACAACTGATCACCCTTCAATGGTTTCCTTGAAGGATTGAAGTCATGCACATCACTTCAAGGTCTTGGATCTTTCTTTTCTTGATTGCTTGAATGCTTGAATTGCTTGGAGACCTACAAAAGTGATAGCCTTCACAAAAAAATGATAACATGAATACACATAAACTCATATAAGATTGGACATGATGTTATGATCTTGTATTGTTGCAATAAGGCTTTGAATGTTGCTCTTGACTTTCTCTTGATTGCTCTTGATAATAATTTATCTAATATATTTCCTAGATTATCCTTGTTATATTTGAAATAATGCAATAACTAAGTATTTAAAAGGAATTTATTCAATTTATTGAAAATTAAATCCTGATGGCGGACTTTAGACACTTGAATTGGAAATATTCAATTTCCACAACTGACATATTTGAATTTGGAGCCAAAATAGAGGGAAACTCACGCTTAGGGTGCAAGTTTCCTTACCCCTTTTTTAGGATTTTAAGTGTTGGGGGGGAAGGTCTTAGATAAATGCAATTGTTTCTTTCTTGCAATTCATTGAAAATGGTTAAAAATGGCCCATAGAATGCATAATTTAGGAAATTAAATACTCAATTAGCTCTAATAAATTAAGGTGGAGCAAAAAATAAGGTGAAATTGTCATGGGTGAAAATTTATGATGGTACACATGCACTTCAAACCAGAGACACTATGAGACACATGGAGTGTCCCCACAAACTCATACAACTAAAAATCACAACCTTCTAATGGAACAAGTAGACAACCATTAAAGCTAGCCACTGTACAACATAGTCCTGCACTCTGTCACTTATAACTTTCTCTACAAAAGAATTATTAACATGGAACTTGGGATATAAAGCCTTCACAAGTCCATGAACTTAACTTCTAATCAACATAACCATATCTATGAATGTAAAGATATACAAAGCTAATCTTTATACCTTTGAGAACATCCTCATAGAATCAACACAAACTTAAGTCTATCACTATGAAAAGAACCTTTTTAGTGACTCAAATGATTTGAAACTTGTATCATTTCTTGACACACAACTTGAAGCTAACCTCTAAACTACAAGATAAAAACATCATTAGCAAAGAAATGTGGATCATTTCTTAGAGACTCTGTCAACCAAATAGCTAGACTACAACACTCTTCATAGAATTTTTGACATCAATGAAAACCAAACTATAACAAATCCACCATGATACAAATAATAAAAATAAAATACTCATAATTAAATTATTAGTTCATAAAGTAAAATTTACGTACCTTGGTCATGCTTTGGTAATGCCACTTGGATAATCAAAATCCAATTTTGAAAGATGACAAACATAAATCTTGCCACTCAATGTTAGCATATTTTATGATACTCATTCTTAAAATGAATAAAATAGTCATTTAAATTCAGTATGACTAGATAACAAAGCAATCACATTTAAGGGCCACTCAAGAATTTACATCACATCCTTCCTTACCAATTACACATTTATTTACTACAATGATCTCATTATTATTTCTTTGAATAAATTTTAATTTATTTAAATCCATCTAATAATAAATTTCCTAGGTTAGTGATGTATTATAACTATATATACATTTTATAATTATATCTCCCTTTCATATAAAATTGAATAACAACTAGTGCTTGTTGCTTATATATGAAATCATGTTCTAGAGTTATCATAGACATGATTAAATAATATGTTGAAATCAAAGTACAACTTGATAATTTTAATGATTTTTTTCTATTAAAATATGCTAAGAGTTGAAATAGGATTAAACCTTCTATTATTATGGTGAGAGTAATCTTATAATTTTGATAATAATAAATAACAAGGTTAAAGATGACTTTTATTTTCAACCTCAACTACAAGAATATGTATTCATATTGAAGATAATATCTATCTTAAATTAATGTTTTCCCATGAACCTGTAGGAATACCAATGTTATTAACATAACCTACAAATCTCTAATGTTACCATGCGTGATATGGTCACCAACTATAACTTATAGCACCAAACTATCATTGTTACATCCTAATATTTTATCCTCATACTAACATCTAAATAAAGTATCAATACCTCAATATACAACATACATCACATTCAATCCTTCCTACAACTTGCATCATGAGGTTAAATTCAAGATAATATTACATTTTCATCAATTTAACTTTGGTTACTAAATAAAATGGAAAAAATCACTAAACAAAAAGAATTATAATTGTTACTTGATAAGTTGGGCCTTACACTCCCCTCCCCTTAGGTTAAAATTCCTCCTAGAAGTTACTACTATTTTGTAAATATAACTTTTATATAAGAACACATAAATCTATTGAACGATAATTTTCATTCAATAAATTGATGATAAATCAAGTCATTAACACACTTATATGCTAGAAGATATCCCACACCTTGTGAATTACCATAAAATTAAAACAAGAGTCACACACAAATCCATTGCTTCAATAAAATACTAATTCAAGATTACCCATGCCAAAATACATAGCCTTTTGATTAATAATCACATTCATTTAAAATAAAGTCACACAAATATGACTAGATTAACATTATTACCTTCATCATTCACACGATTCCTTTTCAAAACTATCACACATAATGTTCAAATTTATCTAGATTTATCTTTAAGATTTCATTTAATTCTCTTCCTATTACTTATTGGTTTGCTAGTAATTCACAACTTATCACAAATAACATTCACTTAAAATCAACACATACATCATAATTAACTCTAAATAATTCATATCACATGATTCACAACATGGTCTCTAGGAGGAGGATGTGTGCCACAGTGTAATTGAGAAATCATAGTACCAAGATGAATAGGAAAATGGTCTCAAGTCCCTTCCTGAGGATGCATTCATGCATTCTCTTGTACCCTTCTCTTGTTTGTATAAGGGGGTTAACCTCCAAAAGAAAATTTCATTTATAAACACACACAAATATCTAGGAGGGAATGGATTATGAGGTCATCCCATACCGGTCCCATTTTCAACCTCCATCCTCACAATAAAATTTCCCATGCCATCTACTCCCATATACATCTTGCTAGGGACCCCTCCTGGATATGGCAATTTGCATATAATACAATAATCCAAACATACCAGTAGTTACAAAAATTGAGAAAGCCTCAAACCAAGAATAATTTTAATAATATAAGATTTCAATATTAAATTATCAATAAAATTCAAGAATAAAATAACTTCTAGAAGTAAAAATCAATGAAACATTTCAAAATTGACATAAATATAAAACCAAACAAGTCCTTGAGGCAATAAGGACTATGTCAAAATTAAAAATGACCAACAACCGAAAGTGTAGTGCCCTCCATTTGCGTTGGCTTTGTAATGCATTTCAACTCGTTGTGAGGTCAAGTATTGTTGGACTTTGAGTGCATTTGATTTATTTCGGTCAATAAAAGTTTTGATCAAATTATGACATTTAAATAGGATTATAAAATTAAAAGGTATAGTGGTTAATTAAAAGAAAATAAATAATTAAATAAATTAGTTTTATAAAATATTAAGTAAAGAATTATTAATAAAATCAATTGTTCTTTTAATGATTTTTGATAATAATTAATAATTTACTTGTTGCTCCAAGGTAATTATCCCAATGACGTAAAAGGGTAAATATTATTTCCAATAGATTTTAATTGATTGGCATGATTTGAAATAAAAGTTATAATACTTCTGTGTTTTGGAAAATAAAATATTATTAATGGTTAAAATGAATTAAATAAATCAAATTTGAATATTATAATTAAATAAATAAACGATTGTGGAAGTAATAAAAATAGTATAATAAACAAAATTAATGACTTCCTTATTATACTTTGTATGCAATAAAAATAAGATTTTATTGTGAAATTCAAGTTTCGGTTATGGGAAAGGTAAAAAGGCATTCGGTGGTTGAGAATTCGTTCTTGTTGGGTAACTGACCAAGAAAGAAAATAAGGGGGAAAGCGATGCATCCGGGGAGGGGCTGGCAAAAAGGGGATTAGAATTCCGCGAGCAGCAGAGCGTAGATTCAGGCTTGAATGGTGAGTTGTTCTTATTTTAATTATAATTTTATCATAGTCTCTATCAATGCCTAGCAATATCACAAAAAAATTCATCATTCATCTAATCTGCATGTTGGGTCTTCTTGAATATATAAGGGTTTCAGTAGATTTCAATATAAATATTTTCTGCAACTTTGTCTTTTGGTGCTGACATCCTATGCACACAACACAGTATTTTCAGGATCTCAAATTGTCATCGCATTGATTTCTTTTATACTTGTGAGTTGTTAATAGGAATTGCAAAAGGATAAATACTAAGGAGTGAATACCTTAAGTTCTATGTTATGTACTGGGTAAAATCGGTTGCCATCTTTTCTGCCACCCTAATTGGCCTTGCCTTTATAAACTGAAGTTTGTTTTGAGCCACCAGCACTGCATTCGGTGTTTTCTTTTTGTTCTTTTCTTTTGCTAAAGATCGTATCCGGGAATTGAATCAATTGTTTAGCATGGTTGATATGCTTTGAGTCTTCCTCCACTTATCTCAGCCTTGAGTTTTGTTTCACTTCCTCGTCTTTATCATCGTCATTAAATGAGTATATGGCTTCAGTATATGCTTTGGAGCTAACTTATGTTGCATTTTCTGGCCTTCACAACCGCCAATTCCTTTTGTTCTAACTTATCTTAGCGCAGACTCACTTTTCAGACTGTTTCATTTGGCATTACCAATACTTGCCGCTAGATTAGTATATTTGTTTAAAATGTTGGGAATGGCTGCATCTCTTAACATAATCTTTTATGGTGAATAGGGTCTCTTGCTCTGTAATAGGAAGTTTAAAGTTTTAAATAACCTGCTTGTTTCTCCTTTCAATCTATCGTAGTAGCAGCATTTGAAAATAATTTTTTTTTTTTTTCCAAACTTCAAAACTGAGCACGTCTCTGGAAACTCGCCACCAAACAGACATGCGTTAAGTCTAGAAAAGAAAGTTGAACGTTATTTATCTTTTCCTTCTGACTGGTAGATAACATTTTGAGTTTGATAATAATGCAAGTAGACAGCGATATTTCCAAATTACAATAATCACTTTCTGATATACTTGGCAACCTGTCACAGCCGCAACGCTTGAACATGGTAGGGTGTATAGCATTAGATAAATCCACAGATTTTTTTATCAAAATCCCAAATGTTATCTGCAAAACTAGCCTCTCACATTTTTGCAACCGTAACCATCTCAAACTTGGAGGAAGTTTGGTTCGGGTGTCTTCTCTGATGTCGTCCATGAGCAGATTGTTCAAGTGAAGAAATTAAGGACCATTGAGCAGATTATTTAATTCTCTTTGTCTGCGCAATGTTTCTAGCCTTGCCAGTTACCTCCGTTCAGTCGAAGCTGAGAGAAATTGATGTTATTGGATACAGTGCTTAGGTGGGCTCCTTCACATAGTCTGGTAATCTAAATTTCTAAAATCTCCCTGAAACCATAGGCAAAACTATCACAGCTGCAACGTTAGACTTGCAAAAGTGTAGTAGATTAATTAGTTTCTCTGAAACCCTTGACAGCCTGTCACTGTCACAGCAATTAGAGTTGAAACATTATACATAATTAAATAGCCTCTCTGATTTCTTTGTCAACCTGTCTGAGTTATGGCATTTGATTAATCCTTTAATGAGGCCTTCAGAAGAAATAGTTCTCCCGATTTGATTGAGCCAGTCACACAATTCATATTCTTGTATTTCTAGTTTACTAAAGCTCAGATGGTCCTGTTAAAATTTAAAGTTTAGGGTTTAAGCTCACAAATAGTGTATTGATGGGAATTGTATTGTGCAAAAGTGTATTTGTTTGTATTTCCTTAAAAGTCTTCTGATATTCATAATTTATGCTAGTTAGAGATGTAAATCAGACGTTCAGCCTTACTGATTTAGGTAATGATAAATGATGAATTTAATTTAAAGTGATTTGTTGAGGAATTAGGTTAAGGGAATAGTGATTTTCTATCAAAGGTGTATATAATAATTTAAAGATTTGAAAATTGCTTAAGGAAAGGTTAACGCATTAGGTTAGATTCGTAGAAGTTTAGATCTACTAAATTTGGAAATTATGTTTTATAGAGATTCTTAGTAATGATTCTTTAGTAGGGTGCTAATAAGATATGGGATTATTCTTTAAGACTTTGTAATTAATGTGTTTATATTCAGAAAATGATTTATTTATAGGAGTTAGAAAATTAGATATATTAGGTAGTTAAGTTATGTGATATGTTATTGAGTAGGTTAGTAACGTGATTAGAGAAAGTTTCCTTATGTTAATTTTTGATAATTTGGGTAACATTGATAGATTAGTTTATTTTTAATTTGATTAGTTTCTAGTGGAATAGTTAACTTAGAAATAATGAAAAGTAGAGTTTTGTATGTTGTTGATGTATGTAGATAATATTGGCGATAAGGATTATTTTTGTTTAGGTGGGAGAATTGATTTATAAGATAAATGGAAGTAAATAATTTTGAAAACTTTAAATAGTTGGGTATTACGATAAAGGCTAGTGAATGATTGTTGATTCGATAAATGTTTTGATTAATTATATTTAGTTAAACAAAGGGTTTATGTAAATGAATAAAATTAGATGATCTTTTCTAAGTCAATTTCCCTCATATTCTTTCTAGAAAATACTTGTGATTGATATCAAGATCAAATTGTTGGTTTGAGTGGGTTGATCTTCGAAGGGATATTGTTGTTATAATGTGTAAATTGGAATATATTTGTGTTTGAAAGAGTATACTTGTGAATAGTGTTTTATGGCTTAAACCATTGGATGTTATTTTCAATTCGTAATATTGTGCTATTCTTAAATGTTGGAAATGATTGATCTTTAAACTAATGTTCTTTTTAGATGGTTTCAAGTTACTTCTTATTGAATGAATGGATATATTATATTTGAATTAGTGGTTTTATGTATTGTCTCGATAGGTCCTTTCAATGTGACTTTTCGTGAGCTGATTTTGAGTTAGGGACTTTCTCTCATTTAACTTACATTTCTATATGTTTTCTTTTGCTCTCTACCTAAGTGGCAATTTGGTTAAGGTTATCTTTGTTATGATTGACAGTTCTGCTTGAGTTGTTAATGAGTCAAATTGAAAAGTTCTTTGAGTTATGGGTATTCCGAGAGGAGAAAATAGAGGTTTCCCTTGGATTCCCGATTTAGTTCGTGTCGAAGTTGTTGGTGTTGTTGAGTGGAGTTGTTGATCTTATTTTGGTGTATTTTCTCATTATATTTATATTGGAAATAGTCCTTTGAAGTCTTGCAATTATTGCTGTCAGTTCTTTGATGGGGAAACCCTAGTGTAACTTTATGAGAATCTTCCAGAGGTTTATTTTACTATTGGTTAATGTTCCTCCTTTTATGTGCCCTTGTTGTGGCAAGTGTTTTGGTTTCATGTTTTTGAAAGGGTTGTACATGAATCGTTGAGATTTTGATTATGTATTTATGGCAAGATGGGTAATGCCTTGCATGCTTTTCTGTTGTGATCTAATGTACTTGTTATGTTGTACAACCCTTGGATTTGGTTTTTATGTTTTGAGTGTCTAGAGTGGGAGTGGCTCTAAGTGGGTGGTCGGCGCACAAAGGGGTGCCAGGATAGCCCTCGTTAGAGTGAAATTAAAAAGTGATAATTTAAATAATTAATTAGGGGGTGGGTAGAATCACATTAAAAAATAATTGATGCCTCATCCGCCTTTGAGTGCTACCACAGACTAAAGGGGATTGAGAAGGCTATGGTTGGCAAGATCGTTGCCTTGTCTTCATGAAAGGTTAACGGTTCCGCATGAGCAACCCTATGGAGCGGTACCTTGAGATAGGAAGCCTGGATAACCATAGATGGAGGCGGCTCCTAGCGCTCGAGTGCCTGGATAATTCGTCAGTAGACGGAGGCGGCGCCTTGCGTTAGTGGTAGCCTGGATAATCCATGTTAAGCCATGCGATGACACTCTCCTCTAACACTCCTCCTTATGTTGTTTCTTTGGAAATCCTCTGGAAGTGGGTCTTTGTCTTGAATTGATGGAACATAGTTGTTTTGAATTGATTTATGGTTTTACCCTATTTGATCTTTGGTGTATTCTTTGGTCTTATATAAATCTTGTGGACGTTTGGGTTTTGACCTTGTACTCCTATGGTACTGTGATATGATGTTATTGTATTGTATCATTGCGTTTCTGAATTATGATATGGTTTTTAATTCAACTTGATTTGAAAGTGTTTTATGATCTTCCTTTGGTTCCTTGTTTACTGGCTATTGTTTTGATTTATGTGATGAGATTTATGACTCCTAGATGTGGTTGATTATGTCATTTTAATTCCTAAGTGTTACGATACCTTGGTATGTTGTTGAGTCTTGTGGTTCCATGTTTGGATGTTCTTGGTTGAGGTCTCTTTCTTGTTAGCTCCTAGCACGGGGGGTGGGTCTTCCGAATCACATGGTCGGGTGGAACGTGTTAAGCACCCCATTGGGTCCCCAGTCGAGGATTGAGAGGTGCGGATTGGTGCTATTGCAGCAACTCCAGAGTTGTATCTATCTTGGAGCCAGTTTTGATACTTGTATTTCTCTAATTATTTGTATCATGGTATCTTGTGTATGGTTTCCATTCATATTTGGAACACTCTTGTATCATTGAACTTCTTAAACATTTTACTATAATGAAATGTTAAAACTTGGTGTGGATATTGACCATGGTAGTTGTTATTCAATGTGTTATGTAATCGTGCATATGTTGTATTTATGTGTAGATGACTTCTTATCAATGAATTTTTTTATGTATGTGTTATATTTGTTATTGTTAATGATTATATCTTTGGATTTTATTCTTTATTGATGTTGTATGGATCTAAGTCGCGTAATGACTCTTCGTGTACCCCAAAGGATGTTTGTGTTAGTGAGTTTACTTAAATGAAATTCATGTTATGACTTAATGTGTATTACATGTATGTTATGTGCATTTAAAAAAAAAATTTGTGCGGTATTTATTGTGTTGTTGTCCTTTGGGGTTCGCACGGCGGGGCGTTACAACATTGGTATTAGAGCATAGGTTCATACACTGGGCACTATGTTCTCACTATGTAACCTTGCGCTTAGACCCGTGCGTCTTGAGTTTCGCTTTTCTATTGTCATTGTTGTGAACCTAAGTTTCTTCTGTTAACCAGTGTCGGGTCGATAGTGCAGGAAACCGATTGAAAGGATAGGACCCGCAGTGTAGTGCGCAATGCACCGATATCCTTCCTGTTGCGGATGCTCTATGGACCCTTGAGTTTTAGTGTGATGTGTTTCTTGGTGATGTGTTTTATGTGAATATGTCAAGTGTGTGTGAAATCTGCAATTTTGTTGTCTTTGAGTGATGAATTTTGTGTGTGAAATCAGGGGAGGAGGAGAATGGTGGACTTAAACCACATGAAAACCATATAGGGTAGAAGTATGCTATAATAATGGTGGTCTCAAACCATAAGAACATCATAGAAGATGATACCATAATGAATGATGGCGCCCTCTAAACATTAGATCATAATATAATGCCAAGTGACCACATGTTCTACACAACCTAAGACATACATTTGCAATCTAAACCAATAAAAAGTGTCTAGTATATATCAGAAGTAACTATTGTAATTTTTTTCATTGGTGTCAAGGGTTATTTTTGATGATCATTAATCTCTATGGATTAGCTCAAAAAGTTTGTTTGTAGTTGCAATGCAAGTATTGAAGAGTTGCAAAAGTTTGTAGTGCAAGTGTTGAAGAGTTACGAAAGTTCAAACTTCAAGGTTTGGCCTTTCCGTATACCACATATTAGAAATGTTAAGTTAACCTTAGTTCAGACTTCAAACTTCAAGATTTTCTTATATCAATTGCTAGAAAAGGAGTTAGTCTATTTTGAGCTAAGCTTAAAAGGTGTCAAACTTTGGGCTTTGGTCATACCTTATATCAAATGCCTCAAAGAATTAATGTAAGAAAGGGTGAAGTTTGGATGGTGTTAAGCATCAAACTTTGGAATTAAGGCTTACACCTTAACATAAAGTTAAGTAAGAAGTATGGAGATTGTTCAAAGGCTGATACAAGTCAGGTGTTGGAGATTGGTGTGATGGCTTATGGCTTATTGTAAAGAAATGAAGGAAAATGTGCAAAGCCCAAAAGCCAATACCCACTAGATTAAGTCTTAGCTAAATATTTCAAACAAAGGAATCGGGTGTCAAAGGTCAATGCATTAGCATATGTATTACCATGAAAGTAAGGAAAAGGGTATGATGAAAGCCCAAACACCAACACCCAAAAGTATTTGGGGTTTGTAACTCAGAAGGAGGGCTTAATGCTTGATCGAGAAGTTAGGAAAGTGGTAAAAGGTAATTTTGAAGCTCAATGATCAATCAATCAAGGCTTAGGAAAATCATGAAGGTTTTAGGGATCATGGTTTAGAAGGAAGGCTTATTGCTTATCAAATGGTAGAAAGAGGTAAGTAGTAAGAGTGACCCCTAACATCCGATGACTTAAATGATTATTCAAAATTTTAGAGATTAGAGGAATGGCTTGTGGCTTAAAATAAATGGATTGTAAAAGGTAAAGGGTAAGGCTGATGGTTGAACCTTGAAACATGTGAATAAAGTGGTGTATTTATGCCATTTTATTAAAAGATTGGTGGGTCCTGGTGGAACCCTTATATTTTTCATGTTCTAGTGGCTTAAATGTTTTTATTTGGGTGGCTTCTTGGTTTGAAAATGTTGCAAGGGATTAGGGTTTTATGCTATTGGGTAAGTTTTAATAAGTATTATCCCTTCTCATTTCAATCCTTGTTCTTTGATCTAATTCTCTATTGACCTGCTGGCTAGGTTCTTGATTTTCTAAGTTGCATCTTGAGCCTTTGAATTCATTTGGTCACCGAACTCTTATGCTTAGGGTTCCCATTTTCCCCATAATTTGGTATTTCATATTATTTTGGTTTGAGTTTTTAATATTTTATAAATTTGGGGCTCTTAAATATTTCACTTTTATATCCATGGTCAAGTGTGGTCTTAAATCCTTTTAAGTCCCTTTTCCTCATCTTACCTTGGCAACCCCTCTTTAAGAACAACCTTTTAAGCATGTGCTTAAATACCACCACTTAAAGTTTTGTATCATTCATCACTGAAACCTTATGACTCATCAGTTTCATTTTTGTGATGAGTGATGAACCAATTTTCCTTCGCGAACGCCCCGCCGTGCGAACCCCAAAGGACATTAACACAATAATTTCAGCACAATTTTTTTTTAAAATACACATAACATACATGTAATACACATCAAGTCATATCACGAATTTCAATTAAATAGATTCATTAACACATACATCCCTTGGGGTACACGAAGAGTCATTACACGACTTAGATCCATACAACATCAATAAAGAATAAAATCCAAAGATATAATCATTAACAATAACAAATATAACACATACATGAAAAATTCATTGATAAGAAGCCATCTGCACATAAATACAACATATGCATGATTACATAACACATTGAATAACAACTACCATGGTCAATATCCACACCAAGTTTAACATTTCATTACAGTACAATGTTTAAGAAGTACAATGATACAAAAGTGTTTCCAACCATGAACGGAAACCATACAACAAGAATCATGACACAAATGAATAGATGAATACATAGTATCAAACTGGCTCCAAGATAGATACAATTCTGGAGTTGCAGCAACAACACCAATCCGCTCCTCTCGATCCTCGACTGGGGACCCAATGGGGTGCTTAGCACGTTCCACCCGACCATGTGAGTCCGAAGACCCACCCCCCGTGCTAGGAGCTAACAAGAAAGAGACCTCAACCAAGAACATCCAACAGAGAACCACAAAACTCAACATCATACAAAAGTATCATAACACTCAGGAATTACAATGACATAATCCACCACATCCAAGAGTCATAAATCTCATCACATAAATCAAAGCAATAACCAACAAACAAATAACCAAAGGATGATCATTAACCGACACAATAACATCATATCACAGTACCATAAGAGTACAAGGTCGAGACCCAATTTATCAACAAGATTTACACAAGACCAAAGAATACACCAAAGATCAAAATAGGGTAAAACCATAAATTAATTCAAAACAACTATGATCCATCAATTCAAGACAAAGACCCACTTCCAGAGGATTTCCAAAGAAACAACATAAGAAGGAGTGTTAGAGGAGAGTGTCATCGCATGGCTTAACATGGATTATCCAGGCTACCACTATCGCAAGGAGCCGCCTCCGTCTACTGATGAATTATCCAGGCATCCCGAGCGCTAGGAGCCGCCTCCATCTATGGTTATCCAGGCTTCCTATCTCAAGGTACCGCTCCATAGGGTTGCTCATGCAGAACCGTTAACCTTTCATGAGGACAAGGCAACGATCTTGCCAACCACGGCCTTCTCAATCCCCTTTAGTCTGTGGTAGCACTCAAAGGCGGATGAGGCATCATTTATCTTTTTAATGTGATTCTACCCACCCCCTAATTAATTATTTAAATTATCACTTTTTAATTTCACTCTAACGAGGGCTATCCTGGCGCCCCTTTGTGCGCCGACCACCCACTTAGAGCCACTCCCACTCTAGACACTCAAAACATAAAAACCAAATCCAAGGGTTGTACAACATAACAAGTACATTAGATCACAACAGAGAAGCATGCAAGGCATTACCCATCTTGCCATAAATACATAATCAAAATCTCAGCGATTCATGTACAACCCTTTCAAAGACATGAAACCAAAACACTTCCCACAACAAGGGCACATAAAAGGAGGAACATTAACCAATAGTAAAATAAACCTCTGGAAGATTCTCATAAAGTTACACTAGGGTTTCCCCATGAAAATCTGACAACAATAAAAACAAAACCTTGAAGAACTATTTTCAATTCAATTATGATGAGAGAATGCATCAAAATAAGATCAACAACTTCAATACGAACTAAATCGGACATCCAAGGGAAACCTCTATTTTCTCCTCTCGGAATACCCATAATTCAAAGAACTTTTCAATTTGACAAAGAACTTCTCAATTTGACTCCTTAACAACTCAAGCGGAACCATCAATCACAACAAGATAACATTAACCGATTTACCACTTAGGGTAAAGAACCAAAAGAAAACGTATGGGTTCCCAATGAATAGCAACATACATTAATTGAGAGAACATTCCCAACTCAAAATCAACTCACGAAAAGTCACATCAAAAGAATCCATAAAACCACACAAAGAAAGCTTCGTCAACCCCCACCACAATAAAAATGCAATCCACACATCAACAAAATCGCTCAACATCCAAAAGCCACCAGCCAGATGTTCCACGGGAGACCTCAATTTTCTCTTCACAAGAACCCCTTATAGTGGCACAAAAATTACATTCATATAACTAACAACAGGATAATGATAACAACTATCTAATCACATTGTCAATTAAAAGAAACCAACCTACTCAAAACAATTACAATCTCAAGGTTCCAAATAAGTATCCATATAAGACAACATTTATTAGAAACTCGGATCATCATAAAGTTATCCCCTAATCAACAATCCAAGAGAACTTAATTAGAAAAGAAGTCTCAATTCAAGAACAATTTATTTCAACGTTTATGCAAGTTTATAAAACTACCAAATACAACCATAAACCAAGCTCCCAAAAGATCAATATACTATTTCCCTTCTACACATTACTCCCTTCATTAATCAATTTATTGTGACCACAAGATTAAATAACTAACAAAATGCAACTTATGTCCCAACCACAAATATATATATATATTTTTTTTCAAAACTACTATTCTAATATGACAACCACCAAGTGTAGACTCCTAATATACTACAAACATTCACGGATAAATTTAACCACTAATAGTAACAAAAGAATCATTCTATTTATCTTATCCAAAATAAGCACATTTAATTGAAAGGAGCCTAAAGCTATCCAAACATATATTTACCCTTAAAAATTTCTCCTTTAATTACCATTCAAGTATCCTTTTTAAGGTACTCTCAAAACAAATCAACTTACATTATATTTATGCACTTACGATGTAGTTATATAAAATATTTTAAAGTAACATAACCTAACTTTTTTATTTATATTTCACATCATTATAATTTTTCTATTCTTCTTATTATTACTACTATTTTCTTTTATTCCAATTTAGGATTTATAATCATTCCTATAACTATATACATTTATATAAATATAATGAGCCAATTAATACTCTAATTGTGTTTTAAAAAGATAACTAATCTCATGAACACTATGCTACAAATATACTATTCCAAACATAGATTAAAACAAATATATTCCAATTTATTACATTCACAATTTATCTTATTCTTGCTTGAAAAGACATATCGTTGCTCTACTTGAAATAACATTGCCTATCATTAGTAATTTTTATGTCTTGAAACAATAATAAGAATGCAATAATTAATTATATAAATTGAAGTAATTACCCATAAACAACAATCACCCTAACTGAGAAAATAATCAATATTAACATTTGCGTCAACTTCTAAGTGCCCCCCTAATTTTCTCTCTTAATTCAAATTTAGATAACCAGTGTAACAAAAATAAAGATAATATAGCTCTATCACAGGTTTAGAGCGAATGGTGTCACACACCCTAAAAGGATGACAACGTTTGATCAAATGAGGATGACACCCTGTGCAGCCCATGAGATATATTTGCAGCCAATCAAAAAATTAGTTTTTTTTTGAAACCAAAACAAAATAAAATGTGACTTAATTGACAAAATACACAAAGAGAAGAAGTAAAGGTGAAGGCATAAAAATAGGTTTAGATTCAAAGGCACTGAAACCCTATAAAAAGGGTAAATCATTTTCCACCAAATTCGTTCCAAAACACAAGAGGACCTCGTAACTCTCCAAAAAGAAAGCAAACATGAATCTAACAAACAACATATATTTTAATCCCTATCACATTCTAGAATTGAACAAATGCCCAGTTTACACAATCAAGGACAAGCATTCGAATTAATTCCCAATATTCTAGAAGGTAAAACTTTTATCTTAGAAGGAAGAGAAATGACATATCTAGTAATTAATAAAAAAAAACGCAAAAAGTAACCCTAGAATGTCGCGGAGGAACAAGATCACAGGGTACAACGATGGGATTTCGCCATCGGCCATGCCAGGTTTACCATACCTTTTCCAGCCGAAAAGATGCAGCTATGACGGGTTGCCAATGGTTTCAGTGAGACTATTTAATTTACTACACTTTTGCACGTTTGACGTTGCAGCTGTGATGCTTTTGCCTATGGTTTAAGGGAGATTTTATAAATTATGATTACCAGACTATGTGAAGGAGCTCATCTAAACACTGTATCCAATAACATCAATTTCTCTCAGCTTCGACTGAACGGAGGTAACTGGCAAGGGCTTGAAACATTGCGCAGACCAAGAGAATTAAATAATCTGCTCATTGGTCCTCAATTTCTTCACTTGAACAAACTGTTCATTGACGACATCAGAGAAGACACACGAACCAAGCTTCCTCCAAGTTTGAGATGGTTACGGTTGCAAAAAATGTGAGAAGCCATGAATATTAGAAGGTGAGTTTTAGAATTTGGAAATATCGCCATCTACTTGCATTATTATCAAATCACAAATGTTATCCACAAGACTAGAGGAAGAATAAAGGTGAGGCGCAGGTACGTGACTTAAGGGAAGGAGAATTATTGTACAACTTTTTTTCTTTTCTTTTCTTTTATTTTAACTTGGCACATTTCTATTTAGTGGCGAGTTTCCAGAGGTGCGCTTAATTTTGAAGTTTGGAAATTATCCCTCACCACATTTAACAATGTTTAATATCTAGAGCAGCAACTACGATAGATTGACAAGAGAATCAAGGAGGTTATTTAAAACTTTAAACTCCCTATCACGTTCAGGTGCAGCGGCCAGAGCATATGCAACGTTAAACTAAATGCCTCAAAGAAAGAATTGTGGTCTCAAGGAATATGATAGTTTTCAGTATATATATACTAAGTAAATTTGCTGAAAAAGCTTCAAGCGAAAAGAAGAAACACGGACATATGTGCAAACAGCAGAACATACTAACTTTTAGTTTATTCTGAATTCTCCTAGCAGTAAAGAGGGAAAATTTTAGAAAGAGAAACAATGATGTTCTAAAGTACGAGTACCTGTGAACTGGGGGTGATAACTTCTACTGAATAGATTCAACCCAAGCTGAAGATAGTTGGTGATATTAACAAGAGGCATAAACGACTAAGCCAAGTTTTTGGATGGCACCAGTAAGAATGAATCAGATATTTAGGGAGAATACAACTCAACATGCAAAGAAAGGTTATTCGATTCATTGAATTTTAAGAAGAATCCCAATCAAGGTTGATTCCAGCATCCAAGGAAATCATGACTGTGAAATGTGAAAGCAAATAATTTGAATGACCATAAGTTAAATACTGATTATGATACCTAACTAACAAAATTTCCAATCTAAGATTAACATATCAAATAAAAAGGGATTTCACATTGAATGCTGACTTATAACCCACGAACCCCAATCTCATAACAGACAGCGAACATTCCAAAAAGATCAGGTGGTTTATATAAATCTTCAGGAAAGTACCCATTATATATTTACAGAGTGCACATAACAGTTTGCAGAGAAAAAGGAAACTTTCAAATCATTCGGACGTCTCCCTTATCAATTATTTCATTCCAAAATCAAACAAAAGTAAGAAGATGGAACCTGATTTTCACGAGTAGCTCCTCTAAGGATTGATATCGAGATATTGTCCCTCAAATTTTCAGTCTCAGCTTCTTCCAAACTCCACACACACTGCAAAAATTCCTTGAGATCTCTCTCTCCAGAATGTCGATTTCGTTCTATCTTCCCCCTTAATTTCTTTCCTGGTCCGTTACCAATCCCGAACGAAATCCCAACCGAATATCTTTTCACCTTCCCATAACCGAATGTTCCAATTGAAATAATATTTCTTTGTGTGCTTATTATTTATTTCACACTGAGGTAATAATAAATTCTCATTTTATTTTATTTCATTTATTTATTTACTTAATTACGATATTCGAGTTTGGTTTATTTAATTCATTTTAAACATTAATAATATTTTATTAGAATTTATTTCATCACATTACTTACCATAATAACATTATTAACTTATCAATTATACTTAGATACCAAACTTTTACTAGCCTTTCTCGTTTTTACCTTCATTCAAACTTAAGTAAAATTTTAATATTTAATCGTCTCTAATATTTTCTCACCTTTAAATTTATTAATTGAATTTAATCTTTAAATGATAGTTACCTTTCCTCATCCAATCTGACTACTTTAAATAACAACTCCCAAAGATAATTAAATTATTTATTTAATTCCAGATAAGGCAAGTAACCCTATAATTAAATTAACTTTATTAACCAAATCTCAACATATTATTAATGTTATTTCATAACCTTAAAATTAAATAAAATCACCACATCGACATGATATTACCAACAACTTACTTGAGATCAACGATGACCGAAACGGGGTGGGCACTACACATCACATATCATTGTAAAAATTTTGCCTTCTAATTCCACTTTTGCAATGCATGATGGCTTGTGTTACCCTCTTTGCATCATTTTTATCCTTCATATCGATGAAGTATTTATGCTTCGGTAATCTTTACAATGATGAACAATGGCTTTTGTCTCCCCTTTGCATCATAGAAAATTTTCATTCCTCAATTCATGTATAGTGATGAGATAGGAGGTAAGCAACCATGGGTTGTGATTGTGCCACTTGTTATTATCCTATGCCATCACCTACATCACTCATCACTGAAAGCCTTTTCATTTCAAATAAATTATAGTAATGAGAGATGGTTTCATGAAGACTATTGAGAAACATGGAGTGGCCACATGGTATTTTCCTGAGGTATCATCAATGTTTTAAAGCACGATTATCGAAAGCAAAATTTGATGAACAAGGAGAACCATTGATGATGTTTTAAATTGGAAAGATTGTCAGCCTGAATTCAAATCTAAATGACTACATGTAATTTTTCTCATGCAAGCTTTATTTTAGGCATTAATGGTGAAGATGCTCCATTTCTGAGCTTTAAAGGAGGTAGTTGGTCCTTTTCTTTCACAATTGCAATTGTTCGAAAGAAAAAGAATTGGTCAAGTTTAGAAAAAGGAGAAGGTGAGCTTTAGATGAAGAGAATTCAAAGAGAAAACTATTGGTTATCTCAAGTAAGTAAATTTTATACACCCCTATGAGTGATTCTATAGCACTGGGTAGTTTGAGAAATGGGTGAATTACTAGGGTTTGTAGCTAGGGTTGCTTTTCTTTGTTTGAAAGGGGAACTATTCTTCATTATTTGGAGAACACTTTATGAAAATTGTCATCAATATTTAATGTCTAGCTTTTTGCATCACATTCTAGTTTCATTTTCTATTTCATGTCGGGTTATGTTCAAAGTATTCTCTGAAGTTGTGAGTTCTCCAAAGTGTGATATATTTCATTTCCCATGGATATGGTGGGTGGGGACTCTAAAGTCTCTTGTGCTAGTGAAAAGTTAGAATTCGAAAGAGAGAGAGAGAGAAGAAGAACCATGAAGAAAAGTCTAAAGCAATTCATAGAACTAGGAGCCAAATAAAGAAGAATCTTGAGTAGAAGTTGGAATACGAGTTGCCCAAAAGTAAAAAGTCATCTTGGATAAGGAAGAATGATGGATCAAGTAAGTCTATTGAAGATCTTGCTAGTGAATTTCCTAATTTAAATGAAAATGTTCATAATGTGAATGATCATGAAGAGGAATATGAATTTTATGTTCTTGATACAAATGGGGAAGGATTTCCCACTAATGAAATCCTTGATAGCCACCATGAAATTT
The DNA here is from genome assembly GCA_007258455.2 of Sequoia sempervirens. NCBI lineage: Eukaryota > Viridiplantae > Streptophyta > Pinopsida > Cupressales > Cupressaceae > Sequoia > Sequoia sempervirens. The sequence goes on from VDFB02047397.1 coordinate 51,960,291, forward strand.
CAAGGGAAGAAGAGATGTGGTAGTTCTAGGAAAAGGATAATAAATTCCCAGCTAGAGGGGGAACCCTTATGGGTAAATCTATTTTTAATTATGATTACTTCAAACCAAGGGGTAAATACCATAGTATTGCCTCACATCATTCCCATGAGAGAGAACCAACAAATCTCACCTTTTACACTTCTGAATCTAGTGATTCTGAGGATGTCCTAGAAGATGAAGACAACATAGATAAGGATATGCAAGCCTTAGAAGAAGAAATCATACTTAAGGAGTAGGAGGAGAAACAAGCAAAGGAAATAGAGGAGAGAATTAGGGAAAAGGTGTTAGAAAGAGATGCTCAGAGAAAAAGGATTGAAAAATGAAAGAAGCATTAAAGGAAGAACCAATTCCTGAAGTTCCTTTTAAATCTGCTGCTAAGGCAACCCCTGATCCTCCTAAGGTGACCATTCCTATGAGAACCTCTGTTGCAAGCACTTACACTACCTCTATTATAGAAACTAAAGTCACAGATCCCTTCACTAATATTAAGAAATCTTATCCTATAGACCATGGAAATAAACCCATAGGCCAACCTAAGAAAACTATCCCAACTACAAATACAAATACTGCATCTACTAATACCTCCACCAAAGATGATAAAACAAAATCCATTCCAACTAATGCACCTCTTGATCTTGAAATATTAAGGTTGTAGCTAGTTAATGAGAAGTTATAGCAAGAATTGAATAAAATAGAAATTGAAGCTTCAAATGTAGAAATAGCAAGGAAGATTTCATTCCTCAAAACCTCTATTCCTAATCCAAGAGCTTCAAGCTCTATTCATTTTGATCTTGATCAAGATAAGACCAAGTCAAATGGATATATTCTTGGTAAAAGTGGTGGTGGAGGTTAGGGTGGTCGAGGTGGAGGTAACCATAAAAATAAGAGCACTATTCTAGAGATGGAGAAGGAAGTGGTGGTGGTCGTAATAGTGGGGGTGGAAATGGTAAAGGTAACAATAAGTATGGTGATCAAAATAATAATGAACCCCATAATGATCAAAGGGATCAGTTCACCAAAAGAAAAATGTAAGTGGATATGTATCAAAAATTATACTTTATTGGGATTCCTAGTTATCCAAATCAATTCCCTTAGGATATCGGGCCTACCTTGGTTAAGTTCTCTAGCAACAATGTAATAAGTGGTGAGGACCATTTGAAATCCTTTTCCAATGTGATGGATGTCTTTGAGGTGGAGGCTAGGGATGTTATGATGAAGCTTTACATGCAATCACTTACTAAAGATTCTAGGGAATGGTATAAGTCATTGCCAACTGAGAATAGTGGCTCTTGGGAAGAGTTCAAGAGGGTGTTTAGAGAATAATATGGCAATAAAACTAACTCAAGTTTCCTTCTGAATTAGTTCAATAATATCTCTAAAGGTTCAAATGAGGCAGTTGTTGATTTAAACATAAGATTTCAAAAGGCCATGAACAAACTACCTCCTCATTTGAGACTCAATTATAAGGTGTGTTTTGTCAACTATTGTAATGCATTTTATACAAAAATAAATTACCTCTTACTGGATAAGAATCCTCAAACCTTAAGAGAGGCCTTCAAGATGGTAGTTCATATTGAAAACATTAGGAGGGAAATAGGTAAAGTTTGGAGAAGAGATTATGTTAAAATCTTGAAGAACCCTAAGAAGGAAGATAGGAATTCTATAGAAAAGGGAGCTTCATTGGAAGATGAGATTGACAAAGTTGCAAGCTTTATGAAAGAAATCAACTATAGACTTTCTAGGAAAGAAAAGGGACTTAAAAATGATAAGAAAAAATTTCAGAAGAATGAAAAGCATCCTCGACTACAAGACCATCCCTATTATACCAATTCCCAACAATCAGAAAAATGTTCAAAGTAGAGTTCCCCTTGATTCATTGTACAAGAATTTAGTGAATTTTGTTGATGAAACACCCTAGTGTATTGTTTTCTAGCTACCACATGCTTCTCAAACATGTTCAATTGCAAGATAGTTTGAAGAAGAACAAACTTAGTTAGATGATTATGAGCCAATGGAGGGAAATGATGTGGAAGTACATGTGCTTATGCATAGATTAGATTTTGCTAATGAGGAGTGTTCTTCAGAAGAAGAATCACATGAAGTTGATGTTGATTATCAAAGACAAAAATTAGATTCCTATCATCAACAAGTTTTCCTTGATGAGGATGAAGAGGTTGAGGAAAAAAATTGTGCTATAGAGGAAATGGATGTGTCATTGAGAAGAAATTTTGATGAGGAGTATAAGAAAATGACAACAAAATTGGTAGAACAAGCTAGAAACACTCATAATATGATGAACAAGGTTGTAAATTGTGATCAAGGTAAGCTAGGCAGTAAGTTCGTGAAAGAGAAAAATGCAGAAAAGAAGGGAACTAAAATAGAAGAATTGGCCAATTTTAAGAAAGGAGAGATTAAATCCAAGGAGAGTAAGGGACCTTATATTTGGGCCAAGAAAGATAACATAGTCAAGAAGTCAAATGAAGTTGTTGCTCCAATTGTTAAATCAAAGTCCCAAAAATCAAGTATTGATCAAGAAAATAAATTAGAAAGTAAGACTAAGAAGTCTGAGCCACATGAGTACAAGATTGGAGAGCGAAATGTAGTCCCTTATGATTTACCGAGGTATAATCTAGTTGGAATGTTTTATCTTCTCTCCTAAGTCAAAGTGACAGTTCCATTAATGGAAATGATGAGAATTTATGAACATACACAAAAGGTAGTGGCCCTCATCAATGGTGCCACTAAGGCCTATGAAGATGAAAGGGTGTTTACTTAGGCTCAAGTGGGTGGAAATAAAGTGAGTGAAGAAATAATGGAGGGAGAAATTGGTGAAATCCCTTAGATTTACTTGGGTTGTATTATCACAACTTTCCCAAGTAGCATTGATATATTCTATGTAATTTTGATTGTTGATGGTAAGCTCCTAAAAAATTACATTATTGATTTAGGAGCTTCATCTAATATCATTCTAGTAGAAATTATGAAGGAATTGGGCTTCAAAATGAATTGTGCCTATGGAAAATGTTATGTCATGGATTCCAAAGAGATTCCAATCATCAAAGTAATTACAAATGTCCCATATAGACTAGTTGCTTTTCCTAATAAAGAGTTTGTCATGAGTATAGTTGTAGTGGGCATCCAACCAAACTATGGCATGCTATTGTGAAGAAAATGGAGTGCCTCCATGGGAGGTAGCATGCAATGTGAAATTTCCTTTGCAACCATTCTTATTGGAGGAAAGGAAATAAAGCTTTTGAGGGAGCCAAGAGCTCCACATATCATTGAATTTGTGGAAGAAGCAGATAGAATCCACTTTTTGGATACCAGGATGGATAACTTTAGGAATGAAGAGTTAAAAGAAGAGGAAGAAAAACAACCTGCACCTCTTGAGAAAGAAGTACTATCGAAATCCAACAATGATGACTTGTGGAATATGAGTTTTGATGGGGCTTTCTCAAAAGAGGGAGCTGGTGAAGGGGTGATAGTTATCTCTCCTAGTGGTCAAAATTTCAAATTTTCATTTTCATTGTTGTTTGCTTGCACAAACAATGTAGTGAGTATGAAGCTTTTCTACTAGGGTTAAAAATAGTTGAGAAACATCTAATTAAAAAGTAAATAGTCATTAGAGATTTAGAACTTGTGGTTTCTCAAGTTAGGTTAAAGCATGCATAAAAAACACTAGGTTGATACAGTATAGAAATGTTGTCTAGGATTAAATTGAGTAGTTTGATGCCTTTGGAATTGACTGGTTGGATAGGAGCAATAACCAAGTGGAAAATTTACTTGCCAACATTGCTTTCTTGCTAGATGAAATAAATTTTGTCAGAATTTCAAAAGTTGAAGTGCAAGTCAGACCTTCAATTCCTGACAACATAAAGAACTATCAAGTTTTCAATGATGATGATGACATTTTAAGGTTGTTGCAATGTATAGATGAATATGAGGGTCAAGAAATTGATTTTGGAACCTTTGTGGAGGAAGTGGATGGTAAGGAAACACTATTTAGAAATGAGATCATCCAACTAAAAACTAATAAAATTCCAAAAGGGCTATTTGTATTTGAAAGGGTGTTTGATGGCCTTGATAGAAGCAATACTAAGCATACATCTACTCACAAGGAGGATCTCAAAGAAGTAAATATTGGTACAGAGAATGCTCCAAAAAAGGTCTACATTGGCAAAAGGATGAAACCCCAAGTTAAAGCAATGTTGATTACTTTATTGAGAAAATATAGAAATATGTTTGCATGGTCTTATGATGATCTAAAGGCATATAGAGAGGAGTTATTTCAACATGAAATGCCTTTAAAACTAGATGCAAATCCCTTCAGGAAAAGGCAGAGACCAATAAATCCCACACTATAGCCTAAGATGCAAGAACTTGTGAAATTAAGGGATGCTAGGATTATCAAGCCCATCATACACTCATTGTGGGTTTCAAACTTGGTTCCAATCAGAAAGAAAAATGGTGACATTACGCTCTGTGTTGATTTTAGAAACTTGAATGTGTCATTGTTGAAGGACAATTACCCATTTCCAAACATGGAAACCATGTTATAGAAGGTAACTAGTTGTGAGCCATTATCCATGATGGATGGATTCTCAGGCTAAAATTAGGTAGTAGTCAAAGAATACGATCAGTATAAGATGGCTTTTACAACTCCATGGGGCACATATATTTATGTAAGAATTCCATTTAGATTGAAAAATGCATGGGATACCTTTCAAAGAGCCATGGATGCAACATTTGCTAACTTCATAGATATATTCCTAGTTGTTTATCAAGATGATTTGACTATATGCAATAAAAAAGAATGGGATCATTGTATGCATTTGGAGAAAGTGTTTAAGAAGGCATTAGATTATGGGATCTCACTGAATCCTAAAAATTGTGTGTTTGGAGTAAAGGAAGGTAAGATCTTGGGCTATATTGTGTTTAAATAAGGAATAAGGATTGATCCTAGAAGAGTGGCTATAATAAACAAGATTCCACATCACAAGAATGTCAAAGGAATTCAATAATTCTTTGGTCAGATCAATTCCTTAAGAATGTTGGTAACTAATTTTGTTGAGATTACCCATACTATTTCTAAGATTCTGAAGAAGGGGGAGAAAGTGGTTTGGAGAGAAAAGCCTATTAAGGTATTTAAAAGTATAAAACAAGCCATCAAGGATGCTTCATTGTTGAAATCTATAGATTTTTCTAAGCCTATGCACATTTTTTCCTTCACTTCTTTCCATAATATTATTGTTGTATTACTCCAGAAAAATGATGAGCGCTTTGAAAAACCCATTGAATTCCTTAGAAAATATTTGCAAGCTGTTGAAATCAAGTATGAAATGGCTAAGAAGTAGGCCTATGTATTTTTCAAGGCTTTAAAAAAATTTAAAACATACCTAATGGGAGCTACAATCATAGCTTATGTTCCAAGTGTTGTAGTGAAGGATATATTCACTCAACAAGAGACCACAAGTCAGAGGTGTAGATGGATCAATAGGATCCAAGAATTTAATATTGATGTTTAGATTACCAAGTTGGTGAGAGGGAAAGGTTTGGCTAAGTTGATGGCTGAAACCAACTTGGAGGCCACCAAGTGAATCAGGTTGAAAGTGTTGATGTTGCTCCTATATGTGACATGCAGACTTGTGGTTGGTACAAATAGATTGTTCAATATTTTTAAACCATGTAGTTCCTTGAGGGTATGTATGATAATGAGAGAAAAAATTTGAAGTTAGAAGCTATTAAATATGTCATTATTGATAATGAGATTTTTTGGAGAAGTCTAGAGGGTGTATTACTCAAATGTGTTGATGGAAAACATGAATTGGAGCTTTTGCAAAAAATGCATAATGCAGTATGTGGTGGCCACTACATGCTAAGACAATAGCTCACAATATTTTGAGGGTAGGATTTGGTGGCCCACTATTTTCAAAGATGCCCACAAGTTTGTTAAAACTTGTGATGCTTGTCAAAGATTCTCAGGAAAATTAAAATCTTCAAGGAATTTTCCCCTTAGACCTATTTCAGTCCAAGCCCCTTTTTAACAATGGGGTATTGACTTTATTGGTGAAATATCTAAAAAATCCAGCAGGGGGCACTCTTAGATTCTTGTTTCAACTGATTATTTTACAAAATGGGTGGAAGAAATCCCCACCAAGGAGGAAACAAGAAAAGTAGTGATTGACTTTCTAATGAATAACATCTTAATCAGGTTTGGAGTCCAAAAAAATATTATCTCTAACGAGGCTATGTGTTTTAGATCAGTTGATTTAAGGGATTTATATGACAAGCATAGAATAAAAATATCTTATTCTTCCCCTTATCATCCTCAAGGGAATGGTCAAGCTAAATCTAGTAACAAGAGTTTGATGAAAATCATCAAAAGGGTGATTGAGAAGAATAAGAAATCCTAGGATTCAAATCTAAAGCTTGCACTTTGGGTGGATACGGTTACTATCAAGAAAGCCATTGGACACTCTATTTAGTCTATTTTATGGTTTAGATGCTAGGATGCCTCAGAACAACTTGCTAAAATCATACAAGTTTGTACAAGAATATGATGGTGACATATGTGATGCAATGTAGCATATAGGGTTGATTCCTTAATACAATTGGATGAAACTAGAAGAGAATCTCATGATAAAAACACTAAAATGTAGCTGCAAGTCAAGCGGTTATATGATAAAAGGACTTCTCCTAGGAAATTTAAAGTAGGAAGCATGGTAATGATGTGGAGTGCAAGAGATCAAGATAAGGGTAAGCATAGGAAGTTTGAATCATTATGGTTAGTCCTTTATCTGGTAGCAAATACACATGGTGAGGATTCTTATTTTTTGCAAAGATTAATAGGTGAACTTCTTGAACTACTAGTACATAGATAGTTCTTGAAGCCATATTTCTCTTGAAATATGTTTTGCTCCATGTACATTTTATAGTCTTGTAAATTTTGTACATAGGTTTTCTTGAGTCTGATCATCTTTCCTTGTCTAGGAAGGTCCTTGGTTTTTGGATTCTTTATGCTTGGTCTTCTTCAACCATGAGATTTGAAATCTTGCCATGCTTGTAGAGGAACGCATCCCCAGTTAGAGTCACTGGTGGAACCATCATATTTTTCATGTTCCACTAGTCTGAATATTTTTATTTCAATGGCTTTTTAGTTTGAAATGTTGCAAGGCTTTAGGGTTTTATGCTATTGGGTAAGTTTTACTTAGCATTTTTCCTTCTCATTTCAATCCTTGTTCTCTGATCTAATTATCTATTGACCTACTAGCTAGGTTTTCTAAGTTACATCTTGAGCCTTTGAATTCATTTGGTCATCGGCCTCTTATGCTTAGGGTTCCCGTTTTCCCTGTCATTTGGTATTTCATATTACTTTGGTCCAAGGTTTTAATATTTCATAAATTTGGTGCTCTAAAATATTTCAATTTTATATCCATAGTCAAGTGTGGTCTTAAATCCTTTTAAGTCCCTTTTCCTTGTATTACCTAGGTGGCCCCTCTTTAAGAATAACCTTTTAAGCATGTGCTCAAATACTGCCACTTAAATTTTTGTATCATTCATCACTGAAACATTATGACTCATTAGTTTCATTTTCGCGATGAGCAATGAACCAATTTTCCTTCACATTGCATATCGCTATAAAATTTAGGCCTTCTAATTTCACTTATCTGATGCACAATGACTTGTGTTATCCTATTTGTATCATTTTTATTCTTCATATCAATGAAGTCTTTTTTCTTAGGTAATCTTTATAGCGATGAGCAATGGCCTTTGTCTCCCCTGTGCATTGCACTAGTTCTTTCTTTCATAGAAATGTTTGATTGCTCAAATTCATCTTCAATGATCAGTGATAGGAGGTAAGCAACCATAGGTTGTGATTGTGCCACTTGTTAGTATCTTGTGCCATCGCCTACATCGCTCATCACGAAAATGCTTTTCATTTAAAATAAATTGGAGTGATGAGTGATCGTTTCATGAAGACTATTGAGAAATGTGGAGAAACCACATGGCATTTTCCTGAGGTATCATCATTGTTTTAAAGCACAATTATGGAAAGAAAAAGGTGATGAAAAAGGAGAACCATTGATGATGTTTTAAATAAGAAATATTGATAGCCTGAATTCAAACCTAAATGGTTACATGTAACTTCACTCACATGAGATTTCTTTCAAGCATTACTGGTGAAGACACTCTATTTCTGAGCTTTAAATGAGGTAGTTGTTACTTTTCTTTCATAGTTACAATTGTTTGAAAGTAGAAGAATTGGTAAAGTTTAGAAAAAATAAGGCGAGCTTCACATGAAGAGAATCCAAAGAGAAAACTATTGGTTATCCTGGGCAAGTAAATTTTATACGCCCTTGTGAGTGATTCTATAACATTGTGTAGTTTGAGAATTGGCTGAATTGCTAGGATTTTCCGTTAGGGTTGCTTTTCTCTCTTTGAAAAGGGAATTGTAATTGTTTCATGTAGGGTTCGGGGGATAGGATAAATTTTGTTGAAATTAAGTCTAAACCTTGTGAGTTTGAAGAATTAAGGCTGTAATTCTCAATTATTTTGAAACTATAGTTCCAAAATATCATGTAAAATGAGTGAACCTAGTGAGTCTGTCACACCTAAAAGAAAACCTAAATAAAAAGAGTTAAAAAACCAAAGCCCCAATATGATAAACCTAAGCCAAAAGTGCCTGAAACATCTAGTAAGAAAAGGACTATGAAGAGAGACTACTCTAGGTTTATGGAGGAGGTTGTTAAAGATCCAACTACAGAGGTCAAACCTGTTGGGATGAGGAAAATTGGTGAAGGTGTACTGACAAGCTAGTTTCAAGACTTGGCTTCTAGGTTCAGTGATGTTGTGGTGCCATAGAGTGGTTGGGACTTGCTTTTTTATGCTTTCAATAGAAGATTTTCTAGTCACCCCACATTTCATCTCTAGACTTGTGATATTGGCAAGATGATTTTCCTAAGTGTTTTTGTGGAGGTGGATTTGATTATGGAATTGGCTAGATGCTATGATGCTAATGACAAGGTAATCAAGAGATTTCCAAATGGAGCTCCTATGCTTGATATTACAAGGAGCCAAAAATTTTAGGTCTTCAATTTGAACCCTTCTGCTATTGAGTTACTCAAGTTCCCTGCTTTGTATCAAGAATATGACCAAAATAATTTGGCTATAGAAAGAATGATTTTGCCAAGGCATAGAAGGAAAGACTTGAACAAGAGAGGTATGTCATTTGTGACTAAGGATTTTGAGCCTTTTGATTGTGATGATTTTGAAGATTACTTTAAGAACACATATTATGCATTGTGCCAAGTTTTGCATAAGAAATTTGATATCAAGATGGATTTTTCTCTAATGGTCATGGCTATTGACATACATAACAAATATCAGAACATGAATTTTGATTATGATTCCTAAATAGCTAATAAAATTCATGATTATTTGATAAAATTGAAGGATGCAAAGCCTCCATTGTCTTGCAAACATTATTCATTATTGATGCACATGTTATTATGAAGAGGTAGAAAAGTATGGAGGAATTTCATGAGATTGGGAGAAAGAGATAGTCAGGACAAAAAATTACTAGTGCAAATGTGGACACATGCTTCAAAAATATACATTGTCTAGATTCTAATTATGTTGCATTCTGTAATGGTTTCAATTTTGGTGTGATGGAGAAATTGGGTTTGAATCCTGTATATAGGATATCAAAGGGTGTAAAGGAAATTTTGAGGCTTGTGTAGTTTGAAGAAAACACAACACAAAAGTTCAATTGGGGGGACTGGTATTTACATATCGGTTACACTACAATTAGGATCTATGGACCTCCAGTGCCACCCCAAAGGTTACTTGTATATGTATCTAACAGACTTGCATTTAGGAAATAATGTGAAAATTGGATGCCATGGACAAAGAGAATTTTAGAAATGCTAGGAAGGCATCACTAATAAACCCCAAGTGTGGATTTGGATATTTCATATGTCTATCAAAGGAAGGTATTGATAAGTTTGGCACTCTTTTGAATAATTATAGAATGAAACAAGATATTGTCAGATATTTTGATCCTAAGGGAGTAATTGGTGTAGAGAGGAAACCTAGAGGAAGGTCCAGTAAGCAACATCAACTATTATATATAGAAGATGTAATCAAAAAGTTGTCTTCTGATGCATAGGTTGCAGAGAGGAAAAATGAATGGAGAAAGATATGTGCAACTGAAGAAAAGAAATTAAATGAGAACCCCTTTTATGTGAGTCCTTATTCTAAAATAAAGGAGCAATATGTTCAAGCCAAGGTGATGTTGGGGGATTTTAAAGATAAAATATTTTTTGATAAGGTTAAAGGGGCTAAGATAAATGCCAAAGTTTCTAAGGAGCATCATGATGCACAAGTGAGGAACCAACTGGCTCACTCCACAACTCATGGAATTTAAGTGCAAACAAAGGAGACATGATAGAAACCTATAGTTTCCCCATTGGTGACTTGTTCAACAAATGAGCAGGGTGGTGAAGAGTATGCACTAGAAGAATATGCAAATCATGTTCCTATGGAATTAGAAGATAATAAGAGATTCACATCCCCTGAAAGGAGGATGATTTAAATGTTGTTCATGTCAAAAGGATAATAAATGGGAATGTGATGAAGATAAAGATGATGATTTCAGAATGAAGGCTTGTAGGGATTTCATGAGTGATGAGACATTTTTCCAAACTAAGGAATTCAGAGACTTTTGCATCCCATTGCGAAGCTTTGACATCAAGAAGAGGATTTGATAAGTAGTTTTTGTTCTAGGAGATTTGAGTTGTTTTATTGTAATGCCATATCACAATAGTCTATAAATGTTGAGCTTATTCATTGTTGTATTACAAGTTATTTCAAATTTGAATTTGATACCCAATGGATAAGACATTGTTTTATTGATTTGGTTAACTTTGAAGTCATTGAGTCGACCTTTCCTTTCAAAGAACAAATTATTAAAAAAAATCATTCAAACACCTTAAATTGTTTTAAATTTTCTTGAAAGGTCATCCATTTTCTACTTTAGATGATTATTTATTAGAGAATTATCCAAATTCTTAAAGTATTTCATCTAATTTGAAACCTATGGGAATGTATATGTTATTTACAAAGTTTATGGTAAATGGCACAAGAGTATCATAAAGTACATTGTAGGGATCACCCTCTTGGGTCTTACAGAGCCCGAAGTGTAGAGGGAAAGCCTGAAAAGTGTTCACCTAGTTGTTTGCCAATCCTCACAATTATTGATCATTGAAATATGGAAAGTTCCTAGATAATGGGTGAGATCAAGTTTGGTTCATTAAAAAAAACCAAGTCCCAATTTTGGTGCTACAGAAATGCAAAAATTTAACATGTGTCCATTTTTATGTTAGCACATTGAAGGTTATTAGAATGAAGATCATTGATGTTGATTTAAAGTGAGTGTAATCTAATGGCTATATTTTAAAGTTGATGTATATTAATGATTACCATTAGATCATGGAGGAAAAGGGAAGATCAAGGGTTGATATTCAAGTGAGAAAATAATTATTTCTAGAAGACTAAATTTGATGGGAAATTATAGAATGGAAGCTGATTTAAATATTTTTTGAAAAATCATAATTGTGATGGCTTCAAAGCCAATGATGCAATTAGGGTTTATGTAATGGTGGAAATAGTTACTATTGCAGTTAGAATAATGGTGTGAGTGGGTGTTGAATGCATAATCCTATTGTATCATGTGTATTGTGATTTCATTAATGCAAATCATTCAGATACACAAGTGATAGTGAATTAAATGTATTTTTGAGGTTGGTAATGGAGCATATAGTTGGAGACAAAATGTTGTTGGTGTAATGATGGAAAAAATGTGAATTAAGAGGTGTACAGAGAAGGGAGAGCAATACATATTAATGAAATTAAAAGGTGCATTCTTAGGTTGAAGAAGAACCAATATTTGCATATACAATCTTGAAATATTGTAGAGGTTGGTACCTCAGAAAGCCTGAGTTGGTGGTCAAATAGGTATGTAGTGTACCAGGAGGTTGGTTCCTTGAAACATTGTATTGGGTGTCAATGTACTTGTAAGTGGGTGCTTACAAAACATATGCAATATCTTTAATCGTGAGGTTAGATTTGAGTAGTAGAATCAAACAACTTTTCTCACCATGGTTTTTCCCTTATAGGGTTTTCCATGTATATCTAGTGTCTTCTTTGTGTGTGATGTTTTTATGGAATCTTAAATCTTGTCTATTGTTTTTACTTGGTAAAAATTTGTATACATTGATTCACTCCCCTCTCAATGTATTGGTGTTTTTAAAATAATCGGTATCAGAGCATAAGGTTCCTTGAAGAAAGTTTAATTAACTTAAGGTAGATCTAGTTTCAAGAACACTATGGCTGGACAAGAAGGATCTCATTCAAACAAAGAACCATTGTTTGATGGAAAAAAATATGCTCTCTAGAAAATTGAAATGGAGAATTACTTAACTTCTATTGTATTTGAATTATGGTAGTCTGTTGTAGATGGTTACAAAGTACCAACAACTCCTCCCACTAATGCAGTTGAGAAGAAATCATGTGAATACAATGTCAAAGCTAAAAATGCTATTTTATGTGGTTTAACCAATACTTAATTAGTAAAATTCATTCCTTATAAATCTTCCAAAGAAGTATGGGAGAAATTATTGAATAATACAACTGAGAGAGGGGTGAATCAGTTGTAACAAATTAAACCTTTAAAACTTCCACCAAAAATTAGATCAATCACAATTCCTTTACTTTGGTAATATGATTAATCATTAAGTGAAAAAGAAAAGATTGAAAAAACATCACACACACACAATAACACCAGATTTACATGGAAAACTCAATAATTCCAAAACCACGGTGAGGATTAGCTCACAATATAGAGAATATCAAAACTGATTACAAAGGATCACTACCAAAACATGACTCACTATCTGCATCAGGACTCACTGTCCAAAAAGGGTTAACCACCTGGAGGGCTCATTGCCACATAATTACAAAGAAGATAGAAGATATTTGTTATACAGATAAAATAGTCTCAATGCAATAGAGATTTACACAACACCTCACTCAAACACTTACAGACATGCATGAATGATAGAGTACACCTTCAACTCACTACTTTCAGAAAATCAATAATTAGATTTCACACTGATCTTTTAGACTTGCATCACATAAACACTGTTTTACATCTATCTCACATCCATCTTGCTTGCATTCATCTTTCACAAACAAGTCAACTTGTATTTATACCATCTTCAACTTTGAAACTAGTCCAAAGCTGGCCATACATCATTTGTATTTACAAATTCAAATTAGGTCAAAGCCAAAACATTCTAAGGTGGAATTAGAATGAGGGCAACCAAAAAAAATGCTTCAACACACTTCCATAAGCTTCAAAATTAGTGTTAAACACAAGGTTGGCCAAACCAGTGTAAAAAATAGAACAATTTAGAACACGAAACCTTAGCACAATCTAATCTTTCTAGACAAAAAAATTATCTTCAACATGATCATATCAGACTATCTCTAGAACCACGAGTCATAAGACTCGAACAAGAAATCTAGAGGAACTACATTTCTCTCAGATCGTAGCCAAAGACATTGAAAACAAAATTCACAACTGGTGAACATAACTCGTACTGTACAACAATCTAGAACCCCAAAATATAGATATAGCAACTTCCAACAACCATGATCAACATAATTGAACCACACGAACATAGGAGAAAATCCTGGAACAAAACCTAGAGCAACCATTGAATACTTGCAACCTTTATTCATTACAAATTTCTCAATATCCTCGACATATACAACCAATAACTTGTATCCATGACATTAATAACAACAAAAACAATTGATAACTAGTTAGCCAGTTGACATCAATGGCAACACCTTCATTCTTGCATCAACATCTTCATACTTGCAACAATCTCTCCCTTTGTCATTGATGGAAACAAATGATGTGAATAACTATCAAAGACAACACAACTCTAAAAAAAGTTTCTCATGATTTTACTTTTTCCCCCTCAATAGATAAGCTTTTTCACATGATACTCTTCTACCCCTTTGACATCAATGGAAAAGGTAAAAGATATTTTCATTGATTTCCCCTTTGAAATTAAGAACACTACTAGTAATGAATACTCCCAAACAGAGAAGATACTACCTACTCCCCTAAGAGGTAGCCTCCAAACATCAGTCCATAAGAAGAATAGATCCATAGACCCATCAAACTGATGCATCTCCATATGCACCTAGTTCAAGAAAGGAGGTTAAATAACCCCTAACTTCTCCCAGAGATACTCAAAAGTATCTTTAGGAAGAGCCTTCATAAATATATCAACAATCAAATCCTTTATTAGCACGTACTCAAGCTTTACTTCATTCTCCACAACATTCTCTCTCAAAAAGTGATACCTAATAGATATATGCTTTGTCCTTGAGTGCATCACTGGATTCTTTGAAATGTTAATTGCACTTGTATTATCACAAAAGATAGAAATGAGATCATCATTCATTATTCTAATATCTTCCAATATCTATTTCCTTCCATAAAACTTGTGTACAATAATATGCAACAACAATATACTCAGCTTCAGTAGTAGATAAAGAAATTTAGTCTTACTTTTTAATCAACCAGGACACCAATTTGCAACCAAGAAAGAATGCACCACCACTTGTACTTTTTCTTTCATCAACACAACCTGCCCAATCTGTATCTATATAAGCACTAAGTGTAAATCCAATATCCCTAGGATACCAAAAGCCATAATCTGCAGTTCCATTCAAATATTTGATATCCTATTAACAACAACATGTGTTTCTTTAGGATCTTCTTGAAATCTAGCCACAAGTCAAACTGCATGCATAATAGCTAGTCTAGTATTAGTTAAATACAACAGTCCTCCAATCATAGATCTATATTTTCTCTGATTAGCCTTAGGTGAATCATCATTATTTCTCAATTTTCATCTAGTCACCAGAGGAGTGCATACTAGTTTGGAACCATCCATCCCAAACTTCAACATTTTTCTTACATATTTTGACTGTTTAAAAAAATCCCTTTTTTTGTTTGATTAATTTGTAGCCCATGAAAGAAATTCATCTCACCAAACATAAAAATCTCAAATTATTTTTGCATCTCTTCAAAAAACATCTTGCACATTGTTTCATTTCCTCCAAAGATAATGTCATCAACATAGACAACTACTATCAAGATTTTGTCATTTTCAATTTTTAAGTACAAATTATTATTTTTCATACCTTATTGAAACCTTGTTGAATTAGATATATATCCAACCTTGCATACCAAGCTCTAGGAGCTTGCTTCAATCCATATAAAGTTTTCTTCAATTTGCAGACCATATCTAGTTGATCTAACAACTAAAATCCTTTCGGTTGTTCCATGTACACTTCTTCTTCCAATTCACCATTCAAAAATGTAGACTTAACGTCCATATGATAAACTTCAAAATCTTTATGAGTAGAAAATGCTAAAAATGTTCTAATAGCTTCCATCCTAGCCACTGGAGAAATATTTTCTTGAAAATCTATACCTTCCACTTGTGAGTAGCCCTTACACACAAGCCTTGCTTTATTTCTGACCACTTCTCCATTCTCATTCAACTTGTTTCTGAATACCCATTTTGATCTAATTATGTTTTTATTTTCCAGTCTAAGGACCAATTCCCAATTTTAATTCTTATCAATCTGCATAAGTTCTTCTTCTATAGCTTTCATCCAATGTTCATCATTACATTCTTTACTCACTATCTTTGATTCCACTTCAGAAAGTAGACATAATTTTATCTCACTAGTAGTAGCAGCTCTACTTCTTGTCAAAACTCCTTTCCCCTTGTCTCCAATTATTTGATCTTCTAAATGATTCTTTTGTACATACTTAGGTGTCTTTGGGGACACTACTGAAGCTTCCTCTTCTTCATTCTTCTTTTCTTGTTCTTCAACAATTTTTTCAACTTCTATGCAATCATGTTCATCTCATAGATATCCATAAGTTCTTCTTCTATAGCTTTCATCCAATGTTCATCATTACATTCTTTACTCACTATCTTTGATTCTACTTCAGAAAGTAGACGTAATTTTATCTCACTAGTAGTAGCAGCTCTGCTTCTTGTCAAAACTCCTTTCCCCTTGTCTCCAATTATTTGATCTTCTAAATGATTCTTTTGTACATACTTAGGTGTCTTTGGGGACACTACTGAAGCTTCCTCTTCTTCATTATGCTTTTCTTGTTCTTCAACAAATTTTTCAACTTCTATGCAATCAGGTTCATTTGATACATATCCATAAGTTCTTCTTCTATAGCTTTCATCCAATGTTCATCATTACATTCTTTACTCACTATCTTTGATTCCACTTCAAAAAGTACACATAATTTTATCTCACTAGTAGTAGTAGCTCTGCTTCTTGTCAAAAATCCTTTCCCCTTGTCTCCAATTATTTGATCTTCTAAATGTTTTTTTTGTACATACTTAGGTGTCTTTGGGGACACTACTGAAGCTTCCTCTTCTTCATTCTTCTTTTCTTGTTCTTCAACAAATTTTTCAACTTCTATGTAATCATGTTCATCTGATACATATCCATCAACTTCAATTGAATTCTTCAATGCATCATCCACCTTGACATTTGTGCTTTCTACAATATTTCTCAGCATTTTATTAAAACATCTGTAAGCTTTTATTTTAGTAGAGTATCCAAGAAAGATACCTTCATCACATCTAGCATCAAAATTTCCTAAATTTTCTTCATCCCTTTCGATATAACATTTTCTTTATAACATATAGCTCATAGGGGGTCTTTAAACTATTAGCCTTTTCTTGAACTCGATTAAACACATAAACCATAGTATGAATAACTTCTCTCCAATAAACTTTCAGTGGACCTACCTCAGTAATCATTGATCTAGCAACTTCTTGACTCATTATATTTTTCCTTTCAAAAATTCCATTTTGATAAGGAGTTCTAGGATCAGATAATTATCTTTTTATTCCATGAACTTCACAAAACATGTTAAACTCATTTGAGGTAAATTCACCTCCTCTATTAGACCTTAAAAATTTTATTCTCAAGCTTGCTTCATTTTCAACCATAGCCTTAAATTCCTTGAATCTTTCTAATGCATCAGATTTCTCTCTAAGAAAAGTAACCCATGTGTATCTAGAGTAATCATCAATCAAAAGCATAAAATAGATTTCACCTTGTAGACTTATCACCCTTGTAGAAGCACAAAGATCAATGTGAATCAAATCTAGTAGTCTAGTAGTAGATTGTTCCTTTGATTTGAAGTTG
>VDFB02047397.1:51977760-51998444 GCA_007258455.2 Sequoia sempervirens
TAGCATGATCAGTCACCACATACCAACATGAAATGTACCATTTGGCATTACACACTTGATCCTAATTACTAACACCATTTCCATTTGAATCATCCTCTTAGCTTGTCATCACTCTTCATCCCTTAATTAAATAAATAATCATTTATCTGATTAAGTCATTCTCTCTTGTTAATTAAATCAATCAATCGAATCTAATTAACCCTATATCTCTATTTAATTAAATAATTCATTTTATTTGATTAAATCTCTAAAGTCATCATATTAAATTAAATAAATTAAACTTTATCTAATTTCATCTAACATTCATCCCCTTTAATTAAATAAATAAATAACTAAGTTATTTAATTAATCTCTAAATCATATTCTTCTCATCTTTTGATTTAAATCAACCCATAAATCTAAATCAATTAGTCACATCATCTAATCCCTCATTAAATTAATCAGCCCTTGATTAATTTAATTCTAATCCATGTCCCATCCTCTAGATTTTGCCACTTGCACATGAAAATACATTTAATTCATTTATTAAATCTCTATTTTCTCTCAACTTGGCATCTTTTAGAGAATATTCCTCCAAATTTGAAATCCATCCAGGTGGATTTGTTCTTCCAGCAAGACATTTATTCCTTCTTTCATGTCCTTGTGCATTGAGCCAAGTGGCATTTCAGCCATTCCTTTTTCCCTCTTACATGTCATTTCACTATTTTCAAATTCCACCTAATTGCATTTATGGGCACATTCATCAAAATGTGCACATCCTTTTCCCATTCACATCTTGACAAGTGACATTTGGCCATTGGTTGGAATTTAGTCCCACATTGCTTCATTTTGGGCATTTCTCCATCTTGTCTTCCTATAAATAATAGGTTTCTCTCCTCATTTGATCATCCACAATTTGAGAAAACTTATTATACTCAATTTCATCTTCAAGCATCATCATTTTCATCTATTTTATCAAAGTTTAAGCTAGGTTATGTAGGTTTTTCATCATGGAGCTCAATTGAATCTTCAACAAAGTTGATCAACCTTCATCACTCATCAACATAGCATAATAGGAGTTGGGAAAGGGAAACTTTTCACATCAAATTAGCACCAATTCCCCCATGGGATCAAGAGTTTGCATGTTTAATTAGGATTTCATTTGCTTTCTTATTTTTTTCTTCATTTTATTTCCTAGTTTGAGCATTGTTAATCAATTTCATGGGGAATCTTGATTTTTACTTGCATTGGATCTAACTATGTGTTTGATTATTGTGTTTTGTAGGTGTAGACACCTAAATTTGGACACTCACATTTGTCTAAATTTTTCATTTTTCGTCTAAACATCCTCTTATCCATGTTAATTAGGTAATATTGCTATTATCTAATTAATATCCTTAAATTCTTCTAAATCCCTAAGGTATTTAGTTAATAATTAAATACCTTACCCCATTTAATCCCCCTTTCATCAAATGAATTAAATAAATATGACATTTATTTAATTCCTCACATGTCACATCCTTTTCTTAATCCTAATCAACCTCCTAACCTCTTCATTAGGGATGTGCACATGCCTAATCCTTGATTAGGATGTGTCACATCCTCCAACTTTTGCAAGTTGGCTTCTAATCTTCCTTAACCACTAATTATCTTCTAATTACTAATTAGTTAAGCCTAATTAGTACCTTGGTCAACACTCCCCATCCCCCAAGGAATTTTAATTCCTTTTTATTCATCCAAGACTCCTCTCTTCCCCATGTGAATTTTTAATTCACATTTATCCTTCCAAGAATCTCCTTATTCCCATGCAAGTTCTAGAACCTTTTGACTTGTCACATCACTCACATGTGTCAAAGTCTTCTAGAGCCTTTGACTTGTCACATCAGTCACATGTGGGTAAGTACTTACCTTTTTAAGTACCTTGTCTTATCCAAAGTACTTCTCACCTTTTTTTTTAGGAACCTTGTCTTATCCACAAGATTTCCCAATCATGTGAATTTTAAATTCACTTCTTATTCATCCAATATTTTCCTCATCCCCATGTGATCATTGAGAGGTCACATCATCATTATTCCAAGGTACTTACAAGTACCTTCCCATCACATGTCATATTCCACCTCATGTGTCCTTACCTATCTTGCCCATGGTGGAAAGATCTTAACCCTTCATCTTGCCCATTGTGACAAGATCTCAACTATCCATCTTTCTAGGGCTTCTCTCCATAAAATGAAAAGATTTTCTTTCATTCTCTCATTAACACTTTTCATTCAACACATGCATTCTCATTCATCTATCTCTCATCTCAATCTCATTCAACCTCTACTATCAACCACCATTGTTGTTCATCTTCATGCTCTCATTGCATCTATCTTGTTCATCAACTCAACTACCCACATAACCCATTTGAATCCTCATCTTGAATAGATCATTTTGAATCCATTTTATCCACCTTGCTATCAAAAGGAGTACACAAAATCAACTATCAAGGGCCATCCAAAGATCAATTAAAGACAAATTAAAAATCTACTTTTTGTTATCTTTCTTTGTTTTGAGTTCAACTAGGCTTATCATGAGGTGTTAGTGTTCTTTTCCTTTCTTTTTGGCACCTTGTTTTTCATATTTTAGATTAGGTTAAGAGTACTAGTTCACATTTTTGGCATGCCTTGTGGGACCCACAAATAGGTCCCTATCTTTTACGTTTTCTATTGTTTAAGTTTTTACAGGTTCAGGACATAGAGAGGCGTACCTGCCCCTGCAGAGGGGCGAACCCACCCTTCAAACAGGAAAACCTTCCCTGCAGGGTTGCCCTTCTAGGCATTAAAACCCTTTTTTTACTGCTTATTAACTAATTTCTATAGAGAGGCGTACCTTCCCTTGACATTTTGTAGTTTCACTTTTTAGCTTATGTTTCTGACTATTTTCTATAGAGGGGAATACCTACCCTCCCAGAGGGGCATACCTGCCCTTGACAACTTTCTATTTTTCAATTTTTAGCTTTTGCTTTAACCATTTTCTATAGAGGGGCGTACCTTCCCTTGACATAGGTAAAACAGTTTATAGTTTTCACTTTTTAGCTTATGTTTCTAACCATTTTCTATAGAGGGGGGTACCTGCCCTTGACATAGGTAAAATAGCTTGTAGTTTTTACTTTTTTTTAGCTTCTATTTTTGACTATTTTCTATAGAGGGGCGTACCTACCCTTCCAGAGGGGTGAACTTGCCCAGGGCAGATACTGTTTCAAGGTAAAAATAGGGGGTAAACATCACTTTCAATTGTTTTCAATTAGTATTGATCCTAACCTGTCTTGTGAGTGTTTGTGTTAGAAAATTCCTATTGAAGATCAAGATAAAAACTCCTAACACATTTGTTGTAGGGTGGACAATTTCAATTAGTTGTTTACTATGTCATTTTCTTTAATACTTAGGCACATAGTTTAATTAGGGGAGAGTCAATTTGTTGTGTGTCATGTCTTTAACAATCCATTTGTCACCTAAGGAGACACTATCCCATCTACACTTTCCCCTTGCACTTTGTGTGAGCCTGGGGAGTAGCCAAAAATGGTTAGTGTTTTCTTCTTTAGCAAGACCTGCTTGGGGATTTCATCACCCCAAGGGATGATCCCAACCACACATATCAGTGGGGTATACAAAGGGGGGAGAGCCAAAGTGTACCCCAATCTAGTCACATCGTGTCTGGCAGAGCGTCAAAGCTAGGGTCATACCTAGATAGACGTGAAGAGTTGGTCTGAGCCCTTCAGTATCTCACTGGCGTTCCCAACTCATGCTTGTGATGGGCTAGTGTTCATGGTTTGTTCCTCATGTACTGAGAGTATATCGAGGACTCCCTAGACACCTTTTTTATCCTAGATTAAGGACTTTGTTGGCCATACCTTTAACACTAATCATAGGATTGTGTTGTCTAAATTGTCTTCTTGTGTAAAACCAGTGAATTTTTGTCAAGTCAGCCTTATTGCTTGTTGTTTACTATGTTTTTGGTCCTTTCCATAGTTTTTTTCACTTAAGTCAAGTCTAAGTTCTTGTAGAGGGGCATACCTACCCTCTAAAGGGGTGTACCTTCCCTCTGCATTAGCTTGTCAGCCTATTATTGGCATGAATTGTCAACCTTTTTACCAAACAGGCGAACTTTCCCTCTAAAGGGGAAAACCTGCCCTCCTAGAGGGGCATACCTACCATCTAGAGGGGTGTACCTACTCTCCCAGAGGGGCGTACCTACCCTCCAAACAATCATTTTCACCTTCTATTCAATCATTTTGAGCACCCTTCACCTCATTTTGAGTCATCATTTCCCCGTTATGAGCATCCTTTCATCCATTCTGAGAGTTAGTCTCCCATTTTGAGTGTTCATTCACTCATTCCAACCAATCATTCATCTATTCCAAACTTTCATCTTCTCATTCTTAGAGTCATTCATCTGTTCTAAGCACTCGTTCACTCATTCTGATTAAACATTCATCCATTCTAAACCTTCATCTTCTCATTTTGAGAGACATTCATCCATTCTGAGTAAACGTTCATCCATTCTAAACCTCATTCTCTAGTTTTGAGTAGTCATTCATCCATTCAGAGCGCTCATCTACTTGTTTTGAGCATTCTTTCATTTTGAATCTTCATCTCCTCATTTTGAGAGTCGTTCATCCATTCCAATCAATCGTTTACTCATTCTGAGTAGTCATTCATTCATTCTGAGCTTTCCTCTCCTCATTCTAAGAATCATTAATCCATTTTTAGCAGTCATTTACTCATTCACCCCTCTCGATCATTCATTTACTTGTTATGAGTAATCGTTCATTCATTTCAAGCTTTTATTTCCTTGTTCTGAGAGTTTTTCTCCCCTTTCGAGCAATCGCTTACTTGTTCAAAGTATTCATTTAGCCAATCTGATCATCTGTTTCCCCAAATCCATTCATTTAGCTATCATCTGAATCACATAAGTACATCATCTAAAAGCATCTCTATGTTACACATCCCTCATCATTTTCTCAATCCAAATCCTCTGAACTTCATTTGAATTTATTATCCAAATTGACCTAGGTGTCTGAATTGATCGTCATCATCCAAATCTGCTTAGGATTATTATCCATCCTGATTCAATCATCACCGTTGGCCTAATCAATCCACTTTCAATCTTAAGGTGGATTTAGTGCCACAATCAACTATTTATCCTTTAATCTAATCAATCATTATCCTAAGTCACCTAGAATAATCTCTGAACCTTGTTTAGAATCTCTTCCATCATCCTATCTGATCCATTATTTCATCTTATCAATCACCTCATCGATCGATCTTATCCAATTTAATCCAATCACATCCCTATTCAATCACCTTCAACCCAATCAATCTGCTTCCATCTCAAGGTAGATTCGGTGTCATAATCATCCTCTGATAATCAACTCCAATCATCAGAATCAATCCCATTGCATCATCCAATCATCCTAATCTGAGCTTTAATTCAATCCTGATCAAAGCTTGACCTAAATCTCGATTTGAGCTTTGGTCCGTTTCCACCCAAAATCTTTGATCCATCCTATTTATCCTTTCATCATCGTGAATCCTTATCCTCCATCAATAGTAGTCAAGGGAAACCCTAATTACGTCGACAATGATAACGAGAGTCTTATTGATTAAGAAGTATAGGACATAGATCCCCTTGACACTATCATCACTAGTAAGCTTTCTCCACCTGCTTTCCTCAATCCAAGCACCCCTTCAAGCTATCTCATTATGTCTTCTTCCAGGCCTAATTATGCTCCTTATGCTACCTTTGACAAGGGATATCTAGTATCTTCCCCGTCCACATATTAGCCATGTCCTTCATATACATCATCCTCTTATCTGACACCCACATCTTCTTATCCCAAAACTCTTATTACAATCCCCCATCCATGTCCCCCTATCCTAATCCTCCTTACCAATCTGCCCATCCTAATCCAACATCCACACCTTTTTATCTTAATCCTACATCCCCATCAAGCTATCCTAATCCAACATCCACATCTTCTTATCCTAATCTATCATCCATGTCTCCCTATCTCAATTCGCCATCTCAATCTTTCCGTCCTAATCCTCCATCCCAATACTCTTATTACAATCCACCAACCATATCCTCTTGTCTTAATCCACCATCCATGTCCCCATATCCTAATTCACCATTCCAATATCCCTACCTTAACCGTCCATCTAATCCTATTCCTCCATCTACTCCTAGTCCTACATCCAATCCTATTCCCCCATCTAATCCTAGTCCATCAATCCATAATCCTAGTCCTCCATCAATCCCTAATCCTTCATCTATTCCTATCACACCATCTCAGCCTAGAGTATGCAAGTTTCTCACTCCAGAAGTTCTCCAAGCACTTATGATAAAGAAGATGTCCCCAATTCCACATCATGATGTCATAGAACCATGTCATCCCAACCCGTCATCTACATTCACTAGTGATGAGACCCTTTTCCAACCCACTCCTATCATTGATGCTACCACCCCTAGCACCACTCAAACAATTGAAATCATCAAACCCACCAAATCCATCGAACCCCCATCTCCTACCCCAGAAGCCACCGAGCCCATCGATGACACACAAATTCAATCCACTTCTCCCACTCCTAGTATCACTGAAATCCATTCCCATGAATGATTTGAATCCTCCATCCTTCCATCTTCCCCACTTGAAGAGTCCCTCCAAGACTCCATAATCATGCCACCCACACAAGATGAGTCATGCCAAGAGCCTAATCCAAATCATGCCATCATATCCCCTTTTCCACATCAAGATCTTGTTGACCCACCTAGTCCTACTCAAGATCACAGTCCTCCATCCATTCCATCTCATGATCCCCTTATCACTCAAGATTCCATCGATCCATCTCATGAGCCCTTATCGCCTACTATGACAAATCTAGATCCTATCATATCACCTGATCCCTCTCTTGATACCACCCATCCAAATGCTACTATACCATCATATCCATCTCATGATCCTCCATCGTCGCCTAAACCTACTATTGCCTCACTACTTTTATATCCCCTTGGTACTCTCACATTCTTCCATGGTGGTCTCCTTGTAGAAGAAAAACAAAGCATATATGCCACCCATCATCCTCTACCTAATAATGGACTTGCATCATTCTTCCAAAATAAAAAAAATCCTATCATGGATTGAATTCTCAAGAACATGAACTATCAAAGAAAATGTTTAGGCCTTCATGATCAAGGTATTTTAGAGCCCATCCAGGTCAAAGAACAAATCTGTATGCAAGGTCTTAGATATACTTCTCAAGACTCACAATCTAAATATGTTGGTACAACCTCTATATGTCCTCAACGAGCCTCTTCCAAAAGAAATATAGGCTCTTCCCATCACTCAACTAGATCATTTGCTTCCATCCCTCCTCCTCCATCATATCACCTCAAAACAACCATCCACATTCCTCCTTCATCTACTCCATCCATTTTGGGTCCTTATGTCCCTCCACCCATAGTCACACATCCTCTCAGTACTAAGTCCATTTTGGGCCATTATATCCCAAAATCACCTCCTCCATCTTGTCCTATTTATCCTTTTATCCATCCATCGACCATCCATGTCACCCATCATCAACAACCCACTCTCATGTTCCCTAATTAGGATCAACAAAGGCATGTACCTACACATCCTCTATCCACATATCATCCCCAAAATCCAACCTCCATCACTCCACATCACCCATCTCCTCGCACCCATCCCATTGCTACTAAAAACACTTTGGATGCTAAAGAAAAAATGCATGAATCTAAACATCCACATGAATCAAAATCTCATGTCCCCTCTAAAATATTTTGGTTTTCTTTTACTACTAACCTGGTTGGTCTTCTAATCTACTTATGAAATTTCCAATTCCAATCAATGGCAGCTCAAAGGACCTAGACCAACTGACGAGGACTTTAAAAAGCCTCCTAAACTTTGGGCTCTGCAATACCCGGGAGGGTAATCCATTAATGTGTTTACAACCTATGCACCATTATTATAAACAACATTAACAATAGCAGATAATCTCACTTAATAGCTCAACATGATAGGATAATACTGAATTAAATTGGTTGTTCATAAGTAATATCAACTATCTGGAGCATGAGATAACTATAACACAATCCACAGTATAAGATAGTCATTGATTTGCAATTTGTAGCAAGCTCTAGGAAAAGACAAACAAATACTAAATCATATGGGTAATTACAACTTAGATCAGTGCCATTTATCCATTGGAGGAGTCAAATTCATAAGCATATAAGGGTATATGATAGGTTTAACACAACATATGAAATCCTTGACGACATTGCATTACAATCTCATCAATATGTATTCTAACTCAATACTACTTATCAAATCCTTATACAGAACATATCCACCTATAATCCCATTCAAGCATTTTAATTAATTCCTTGAATTAAAGCTAAAATAGAAACATACACACCACAACGGTGAGATGGATAAAACAACCCTTAGTTATTTTATTTAAAGTTCAAATATGCATGTACAATGGAGAGACATGAGCTTGAATTTATCATTTCAACTCAAATTCTAGTAGTGTTATACAACATTAAATCCCCATGAACTCAAAACCTATTACAGAATGACTCAAAACCTAAATTTCATTTCTCTCTAAAACCATCAGACTTTACAATTTTCTTTGCAACTTCACCTAGACTTGACAAAAATTATCTAACTTTCTAACCCGTACTTCTAGCCTTGAAATCATTCTTATAGAAAATGAAGGAGCAAACAAGCATCGAGCCAAAAGGTACACATGTCACTAGCCAATTGGCATACCTGGTGATATTCCAAAATTTGTTACAACAACCATCACCTTGGAGAATATTCTCGTTCATCATGTCAGCTGAGGAAAGTTGATGCAACAACAAAAAACCACAAGAAACTCGCATTGAGACTACCATCAAAGAAAAATTGGAAACCATTATAAATGTAACATCTGATTTATCGATTAAATTGTGCCAGTAAGCGTCTCATCCACCATTAAATCTCACTCGCACGCTGCACAAATGGCTCCTACCATATTTAATGCAAATTTAAATTTGAGTTGTCGATCTTTTAGCTAGATCAAATCATCAAACAACCGCCTTCAAAACAAGCTGGCATAATCGCCAACGCGGAAATAAGGGGCCCACCATACCATATGCTGCCAAGGATATCCACATGGTGGTCACCTATGATATCGCGATCAATAAAGATCCTGCAACTTTGGATCACACAATGGTGGGCAATCGTAGATCTTGAGCACCAATGATCTTGTTCCTTCAACACAGTCGCCAGCCTTATCAGTAACCGTCAAGCAACTTTTTTTCAAGATTATAACATATCCGTTGATTCAAAACATGTGCCTCTCAAGAACACTTTAGTAACCCTCTGTTTAATGTATTAAGCCTAGATTAATTTACCACAATATTTCCTTTATTCTTTCGGCTTCATCAGATGAGACACGTGGCGCCCACCTGTGAAATCGCGATCAGTAAAAACCTTGTAACTTTCGATCATGCAATGGTGGGCGACCATTGATTTTGATAGTATTTGATCGATAGTCACTCAAACTTCATCCCCTTCGGCATTTCCAGATAGGACACGTGGTGCCCACCCGCAATATCACGATCAACCAAAACAGTGTGGTGGGGTCATCGCGAGATGGCGGGGAATGGCTGAGATCAAACGGTAGTTGATCAACAGTCACACAAATTTCATCCCTCTACAAAATAAAAAAATTATTAAAAGGACAAGGGGACATCACTAGGCCAACGGTGAACAACGACATAATTTATTTGTAAATGATGAAACACGGGGCCAACCAAGACTTAGGAAAATAAAACCCAACAGAGGAAATAAAATATTTGAGACCAAAGGGACCCAACCTAGATGGAAAGATAAGACATAAGATGTTTTAAGACCCCTCAAAAAGTAACAATGGAATAGATCCCAACCAAGGCGTAAAATAAACACAAGGGTTTTACATGAAAATAAGGCTAAAACCCCCAACCCAAGGAAAAAATTTTGACACCATGGAAAACCAGTAACATAAGGTAGGGTAGGAATGGAACACAAGGAGAAAAAATATGAAGTTCCATAAAAAGACACATTGACAAAAAGAAAAATCAAATCCAAAATCCAAGTCCAATTCATCGGCCACAAAGGCCCACCAAAGAAAAGATCAAAACCATGTGGATCCCAAAATAAAAAGATGCAATTCCTTCAAATGAAAAATATGTAACAACATCCAAAGCTGCTAATCCAAAAGCTACTCATACACCCCTTCCATTTCCTAAATCTATTTTGGGTCCTTATGTCCCAAAATTCACTATCCCATCTCCTCCACTATCCCCACATTCTCCATCCATTAACACTCCGATCATTTAACATCCACCACCATATGTGCCAATGTTGGTCTTGAACTCATCATCCCATCACACACCTACCCCATCATTCCATCCATACACTTTCCAACATCCCATCCATTATCCCACATATCTCCCTCATCCAACCCCTTTAACCCATTCTCTTGCATAATCCTCATAAGGTTGTACCAACATCCAACCGTCATTTTGCACGTGGGCTCTTATTACTGCATATGGAACATGATGCTTGAGTCCTTCATCCATTTCATTATCACATATCTTCTAAATCCACTTATCCACATCCCTATCCCTATCCATCTCCATCCGCATGCTATCTAAAAAGTCAAAGAAGTCAAAAAAACAAAAAGAAAAAATTCAAAGAGAAAAAAGTAAAGAGAAATAATTCATCCAATGGTGAAAACTTGGCAAACAAGCACCTTGGATAAGTACCATGATGAAAACCTAGCAAACAAGAATCATGAGTAAATCCCCCATCCAAATTACTTTCGCACTTGGGGGAAATTGCATTCCCTTCCCTCACCTCTTCCATCCCACCTATCGTACACATCCTACCTGTCATGTCAACCCCCCCATCCGCCTTGTGTTCTTGATATAGATAAGGGAAATCATACATACATACTTTGGACATCTCTTGGAATTCATTCCCCTCATCCATGCACTATCCTAATCTTTATTCACATCCATCTACCTTCCTTTTCCACCCATCATGCTACCATTAATCTCCCCCCTTATCTCTAAATCCTATCCATATCCATCTCACTCCCTTATTTTCCTATCCTTTTGTCTTCCATCCCTCCTACCACATTATACATGATATATCTAGAGTGAGGGAACCTCCTTATTTGTGACATAAATCCTTGGAGACATCATTCATCCAAATGATCCCTTCCATATCACCATCCTAGTCTTCTTATCCATCATAGCATCCCTTTTGATCTATCCATTTGGTAACCTTTTCCTCATCCAAATCCTTATCCCTCTATCCATCCATCATGACAATCCTTTTCCATTGCCCCATCCTTATCTTCCTATCCCTCCCTCATAACCATTCCTTCCATCTCACCATCCTTATCTTCCCAACTATCCTTATCTCCTTACCAATCCAAACAATCTCTCTCATCTCCCCATCCTTATTTTCCCATCTATCCAAACAATCCCCTCCATCTCCCTGTCTTTACCTCCCTATACATCTATCTCTATCCTCATCCCATCTCCTAATCACTTGTCATTGGTATCTATCTATAGGATTCTCCCCATGCAATCCAATTCCATCTATCTCATCGTCATCACTCCTACCTCTTTCACACATATTTTCAATCCCCTATCACTTCTCATCACTCGTCTCCCCATCGTATCATTCTCCCAATTCATTTTGATGATTTGGATAACTATCCTATCCCTGAGCTTCATTTAGTCACCATCATCTATCTAATCCAATAGGTCTATCATGTCTCATCATTTTGGTCCCATCATTTTATCCCCTTATTAGGGTTACCTCATCATCCTTTATCCATCATTTTCTTTCGGTCTTTTTTCAAACTACGTTGCCCCTATGCTTTCATGTAGGAAAGGCTAATCATTTGATCCACCTCCAGGGCTCCTTTTGTCCATCTTGTCATCCATTGAGGTCTCCATTTTCCTCTTTCCACTTTTATCCATGGTCTTTTATCAAACTATGAGGGCTTTATGCTTTCACGTAGGCAAGGCTAATCTTTGATCGACCTCTACGCCCCTAGGCCATTAGTGTGTGTTAGTCTTGCGTCCTATGTCATGTCATCAAGTATGTCCTTATCTAGATGGTTCTTCACAAATGAGATCCACTAGTATCATGAGATTCACTCAATTTCAACTATCTTGTGTCATATCAATCTTTTAGTTTAGTATCCATCATCGGTCTCAACATGATGCATCCTTCCTAACAAACCTCATCAACCCCATCCATCCTCTCGATCCTATGGCAAAGGACATTTGAAATTGATTGCAATATTTTGATACTTTTGAATTTTATTTATCACTTGAGCTCCCTATCATCACTTTTCAAGTCCGCCATGATATATCATATTATGGTGTGTTTTGATCGGTTAACATAGTGGCATATCTTTTAATCTTTTCTTTGTTGCTATCTTCCTAGCTGTCCTGCATAGTACCCACTAAGATTCTTGTGATCTTGTGTTATGTTGGGGCATCCTTTTGTGCTTGTGGTTATCCCAAAACCTAGCCTGAGCAAGGTCTTCATTACTTTTTGTTGTTAGGATATCCTTCTTGTCTATTGTGTTTGTTTCATGCATTGGACACTAATTTGCCTTGGTTACATATACCCTGGCACATAGTGTCTTATGCTATAGCAAAAATTAGTGGTCCAAAAATGGAAAATTGTATTAGGATTTCATTTCTTCTCTCATTCCATCCTCTCATCTATCCAAATACCACCATCCATTCATCCTTCATCACTCTCCCTCCTCTATCCATCCAATCTCTTATCATCATTTCTTCAATCTTCTTAGAATAATATAGATTGGTTATTCTAAGCATCTTGTCCCCCATAATTTTTATTCCTTTCATCTATCTCCCATCTCAATCCAATCCTCATCCAATCACATCTAGCACAAATCATCTAATTAAATCCTTGGTCTTGTTCCCAGCCTTGCTTCAAGCCTTGATCCAATCATTCTCCTCATCGTCCTCATCATCGGGATGTATCCTTCCCTATCCTTTGGTGATGTTTTTAGATGTATCCTTCCCTCATCAACAACCCTTTTTATTGGGATGTATCCTTCACTCTCCTCATGTTGTTTTGGGATGTATCCTTCCCTCATCAACAACACTTTCATCATCATTGGGATGTATCCTTCCCTATCCTCATGTTGTTTCGGGATATATCCTTCCCTCATCGACAACACTCCATCCATCATCAACCCATTTTTGCTTGTAGCTTGATTGGGGCAACAACACATTTGTCCTTAAATCCATTTGTGCTTCATCCATCTCCTATTGCTTAAAATCCTCTATATCCATCACTTTACATCATCTTCTTCATCTCCTCTCACATCACCTCATCCATTTCGAGAGCACACCCATGTTCTCTTGAACCCACATGTCCTCTCAAGGGGGCATACTTTATCCCTAATCTTCATCTTCACCCCCATCATGTTTCTTCCTAGTTACTCTTTTGAATTATTGAGGCATCTTTCCCAATCTAATCATCTTCGTTCAGGTTCTATGTTTTAATATTCTTTGAAATGATGTTACTTCATACAACCATCTCAAATAGGGGGAAAAATGTAGACACCTAAATTTGGACACTCACATTTGTCTAAATTCTTCCCTTTTCATCTAAACATCCTCTTATCCACGTTAATAAGGTAATATTTCTATTATCTAATTAATATCTTTAAATTCTTCTAAATCCCTAAAGTATTCAGTTAATAATTAAATACCTTACACCCTTTAATCCCCCTTTCATCAAATGAATTAAATAAATATGACATTTATTTAATTACTCACATGTCACATCATTTCTAAATCCTAATCAACCTCCTAACCTCTTCATTAGGGATGTCCACATGCCTAATCCTTGATTAGGATGTGTCACATCCTCTAACTTTTGCAAGTTGGCTTCTAATCTTCCTTAACCACTAATTATCTTCTAATTACTGATCAGTTAAGCCTGATTAGTACCTTGGTCAACACTCCCCATCCCTCAAGGAATTTTTAATTCTTTTTTATTCATCCAAGACTCCTCTCTTCCCCATGTGAATTTTTAATTCACATTTATCCTTCCAAGAATCTCCTTATTCCCATGCAAGTTCTAGAACCTTTTGACTTGTCACATCACTCACATGTGTCAAAGTCTTCTAGAACCTTTGAATTGTCACACCAGTCACATGTGGGTAAGTACTTACCTTTTTAAGTACATTGTCTTATCCAAAGTACTTCTCACCTCTTTTTTTGGGAACCTTGTATTATCCACAAGATTTCCCAATCATGTGAATTTTAAATTCATTTTTTATTCATCCAAGATTCTCCTCTTCCCCATGTGATCATTGAGAGGTCACATCATCCTTATTCCAAGGTACTTACAAGTACCTTCCAATCACATGTCATATTCCACCTCATGTGTCCTTATCCATCTTGCCCATGGTGGTAAGATCTAAACCATCCATCTTTCTAGGGAATCTCTCCATAAAATGAAAAGATTTTCTTTCATTCTCTCATTAACACTTTTCATTCAACACAAGCATTCTCATTCATCTATATCTCATCTCAAGCTCATTCAACCTCTAATATCAACCACCATTGTTGCTCATATTCATGCTCTCATTGCATCTATCTTGTTCATCAACTCAACTACCCACATAACCCATTTGAATCCTCATCTTGCATAGATAATTTTGAATCCATTTCACCCACCTTTCCATCAAAAGGAGCACAAAAAATCAAATATCAATGTCCAACCAAAGATCAATTCAATACAAGGTAAAAATCTTCTTTTTGTTATCTTTCTTAGTTTTGAGTTCAACTAGGCTTATTGTGAGGTATTAGTGTTCTTTTCCTTTCTTTTTGGCACCTTGTTTTGCATATTTTACATTAGGTTAAGAGAACTAGTTCACAACAAGTATTAGGATTGGGGTTCTAAAATACCAAATGTGAATAATCAAATCTAAACATGTCAAATCTAAATTTGATAAAATATAAAAGCAATCCGTTAACTATATTGTCCTCACAAAACATGTATGTTCATCAATAACATAACCAACAAAAAATCATCCCATCACAACAATAATCACTTCAACAAACATCTCAATATCCACATCGAAAACAATCTTCTCTATAAAATCAATACACTTCATGAAATCATCAAAATATTTCCTCCCATCAACAACAAATTATATCCTCAAAACAATAACTTGACCAACAACAACAAGCATTACAATTCAACAACACCACAAAATATGAATACTCCTTTAGGGGATCCAATTGAGTTGGTGTTAAACAAGCTATTCCATTCCAATCTTATCAAGATTCCAAAGTGATTAGATGATTATGAACCTCAAATCAAATTCTCATGGTGCGAAGATAGTGTTTATTGTGAATACCATAGAACAAAAGGTCATGAAACATCCTATATATAACTCAAGAACCTCATAAAAGACCTCATTGATCAAGAAGTAATCATTATTGAGGATAACCTTCTAGATTCATCCACCAACAATCATATTGAAAATGTCTCTTACCAAAAATAATGATAAAATCGATATACATCTAGAATATTTTATAAAGAATGTTTGAATTCTTTCACTAGTGTCTAGCAATAACCCATTTCAAGACATATTGAAATCATTTAAACTCATGGTTGCAAATATTTAAGATATCCTTTACCCAACACTTGATTCAAATATACTTAATGATCAAGAGACTCTTAGTCCAATACTCATACCCAATGAAGAAAATCTAAGCCAAGAGCTATCACTCACATGTCCACATTTTGAAGACATCCAAGAGTTCTTTGTAGGTAATCCATTTGTTGAACTCGATCCATGTCAAGAACATAATTCAAATCATAACAAACAAAACTCTAAAAAAAAAAAAATATTAAGAATCCATATCTCCAAAGCACTACAATTACTTAATAAGAATCTCCCAAACCACACAAAGTTTTCCAAGAAAATACCATATACATACACCAAACATTCCCACATCTACCCATGAGCTGCTTACTTCCAATTGGCACTTAGATGATCTTCCTCCAAAACAAGAGTCTCTCACTCTCAACATCCTTGCAGATGATCAAGCTACAATATAATGCACAAAATTTTATAGTGACCTTTTAGAAATTGACTATGAAGAATATTTTTACACCAAATTTGAAGAACAATCGAAATCCAATATTTCTACTACAACCTATGGAGATTCATAGCAATGTAGAGAACCTTGTTTCAAAGATAAATCATATATAGTTGTATTATGGTAGAAAATTAATTATCAAGACAAAGGATTAAATCTACATGAATAGGGTATCCTAGAATTAGTACAGAAAGTCAAAAATCCTAAGTAGCAAGGTCTTGGTTATTCAACAATCAAAGAATCTAATCATGTCAATGATACCTCAATAATACTAGGGGAAACTATACCTAGTGAAAACATTAACATGGGGAGAATGAAGAGTCCTTATGATAAAACCACTACCAACACTACAACCATCCATATCATGAATCATCATTCTTGCACCTTTCCACTCACTAATTGAGACCAACACAAATAAAAAAGTCTACATGAAAGAAAAGAGAAAGTCATCAAAGCAAAAGAATTGGAAAATCA
This sequence comes from Sequoia sempervirens, assembly GCA_007258455.2. Taxonomy (NCBI): domain Eukaryota; kingdom Viridiplantae; phylum Streptophyta; class Pinopsida; order Cupressales; family Cupressaceae; genus Sequoia; species Sequoia sempervirens. The sequence goes on from VDFB02047397.1 coordinate 51,994,477, forward strand.
AAATGAACAAATAAAATTCAAATGGATACCAAATCAAAATCAATCAAATCATCCCTATCAAACTCCATTAGTTAAAGAAACTGTGGGGGAAAATAAAGAAGGGAATTTCATCCATCAAAGATGTCCACTAATGCAAAAGAAAGCTTTAGGAGTGACATACAAAGTTTATCAAGAAGTTGGTCCTAATTCCACTCAAATATCTATATCCACCCATCATTGCTCATCATCCCAAGTTTGGAGAATCAAAGATTCCAAAATATCAACCAATCCATCTACACCTCATATTCCTCATTGAAATCTTCCCTCTAGTTCAACATCCATGATATCTAAATATCACAATGACTATGTCATGGCAACAACTCTTTAACATAAGGGCTCTAAGGGCACTCTATCATGATGTGAACATCTAGGTGAGGTTAACTCTAGTATCTTGGAAAAGCAACTCCTTTAGGTAGGTTACCATTGGCACATCTTGACAAAAGCAACATCTACATTAGTACCACTAGATGGTCCGACATAAACTTTCAAAAATCCTAAAAAGTCATAAATGATAAAAAATCAAAAAAAATCAAAAAAATAAGAAAATAGTAAAGAGAAAAATCATCCTCTAGTGAAAATCACTATGATGGAACTTTGGGAAAGTACCATGATGAAAACTTGGAAAACGAACACCATGAGTAGAATTGAGCATCTATATGCACCATTTTAGGTGGAAGCATCCCATCCCATTCATAATAAATCCTATATCCCATATATTTTATCCATAATAAATCCACCATCCATCCATCTAATCCATTTTCATCCATATCTAAATGGTCTTGATCTTGAAAAATATTCAGGGTACACTTCAAAATTGCTTATGGAAATATCTTGACATGGGTCATTATCATTGATCCTATCTTATCCTATGCAATACCATGTATTGGGAAACTATCATTATCCTACACCTCGAGCATTATCCAAATGTGTATCCATGATCTAAACATGTTATCCTATCACAACATAACCCTTGACACCCTTTCCCATATCCATCCATCATCTTGATATATGCATCCACCCATAACATTCCATACATTGAGAAACACTAGGGGTAGGTACTTGCATCTTTATTTTGAATAAATCTTGATCCATGTCCTATATCTCACAATGTGATATTGACATCATGATCTAGGTATCACTTGTAAAATCCAAAAACATTCAAAACATCAAAAATCCAAACAACAGTCAAAACATTTTCAAAAACCAAAAAAAATCATAAAATGTCAAAATACCAAAAATAGCCTCAAACCATTTCAAAAATTTAAAATTTTTGAAATATTGGAAAAAATAAAATCACCCGTCCCATCTCACATTCACTCGCAATAAAATTTCAAACATAATAAAATTTTCAACATCCTCACCTTTGGAAAAACAAATAAAAACAAGTACACAAATTTATCAAAAACACAAACTTAAGTGCAAAATCAAAAATCTTGATCATTTTCAAACATGTTAGTTAATTATCATATCAATTTCCTATCAAAACATCTACAACCAATCCTCATCCAATGCATGTCTTGCAGATATATCTTTCCTACAATAGACATCATTTCAGATATCACCCTAAAACAACATCCTTTGGCAAGAGGTATGAATAACATTGACAGTTTATTCATTTTGATCTTTTCTTATGATTTATCTTATTCTTCCACCCCAATGATCTCTCGATGATGTCAAAAAAATGATTTAGAGATAAAGGAATGGATCATTAATCATTTATTTCATTTTCTATGCTTGTTGGATATTCTTGTAATATGACTTTGGCGAATACTTGTCCTTCATGTACAAGGGTAGTCTCAAGTAAAAAATGGCTAGGACATATCAAGTTCTTCATACATTTTGTGTATTAGTCTCCTTACTTTGATGGCTTCATTCTTTCACATGATCAAACAAGGTCTCTATATGTTAGGTATGAACAAGGATAGTCCTATCTATTTTCAAAGTTAAATTACATGCATTAGATACACCTTCATCCTGGTTCTTTATACCTTGGGGCATTGTGTCTATTTACTATATCAAAAATAAGGATTTCTATGATGAAATTAAAAGCAATAGCATCTATCTTATCCCATCACATATCTAATAAAATCTTGGAATAATCATAGGTTTGTTGGTATCTTGATCAATGTCAATACAATGCTAACCTATTCATCTCATTCTTTTATATTTACTAATGTTTCTCTCCAAGTATCAAATCTATGTGATATACATTAAAATATACAAGAGGCTACCCATTATTTATGAGTTTATATACATCATAAAATCTATCTACATAAAATATATGAGCCTCCTAGGACTTATTCTTTGTCCTTTTTGTATCCAAATCACTCCCATGACTTTTTTGCGAGTTTGACCTAAAAATTAGGTTTTTCAGTTGATCTCTCTAGGGAGCAGCACACCAACATTCCTTCAACCATTGGGGCATAGTGGGGCATCAAGAAAAAAAATAAAAATATGAGTATTATTAGTTATTTGAAGAAACACAACAGGTACCTTGCTTGAAAGAGGGGAAAAATGTAGACACCTAAAAGTGTCTTGAGTATATCACACACCAAGATTTCACCTATTAACATCATTTCTCTCCTCATTCACCCATTTTAACTTATTTAATTAAATAATTCCAATTACTTAGTTAAATTCACTATTTTCTTCTATTAATTGAACAATTAATTTTATTTGATTAATTTATCCTTCACACTAATTTTTCTTCCTTTTTGATTAAATAATGAATTTTTTTTAATTAAATGTGATTCACCCTCTTATATTAAGTAATTCCTAATTGTTTAATTAAATTTTCTCATTCCTACAGATACACAACTAAATAATTTCCTAAACTATTTAATTGGCTAATATTTCCTCCAATTATTCAAAGAGGTGCAAACATTGTTGTAGTTTGGTTGTCATTGATGTCAAAAGTTATTTGAAGAGTACTGATGTTTGGTTGTTTGGTTTCCAAAGTATCTAAGAAATGCTCCACATTTCTCCACTTATGATGTTTTTCTCTTGCAGTTTGGAAGATATGTTTTTGTTTTTTCAAGGCATGCGTGATCCATATTTCAATTTTTTTATGTTATCAGAAAGGTGTTTTTGAGAGTGGCAAATTAAAGACTGTGTCGATTCTATGAGGATATTCTCAAAGGTGTAAAGGTTGGCTCTGCATATCTTCACATTTAATGATATGGTTGTTTAGGTCAAGAATTTAAGTTCATTGAGATGTGAAGGTGTTATATCCAAAGATTCATGTCAATAATCCTTCCATAGAGAAAGTTAGAAGTGATATTGTATCAAACTATGTTCTCCAGAGATTGGTTTCAATGTTTGTTGGCTTGTGCTAGCTTATTGCTACATGAAGTTGTGAAAGGGATGTATGAGAGTGTTCCTAAATATCATGTAATGCTTGTTGATGTTCCACAAAGTGGTTTCTAGCTTCTTCGATATAGGTTGTGGTCCAAAATGAATGTTGTGTTATCTTATGCTCTTGCTAAGGCTGACTAAGGTAGGTTGATGGTATGTGCTACAAGTTCGAGATTGGGAAACTTAAGGAGTGATTAAAGGTGTTGTATGGGTCATGTCAACTCATGTGGGATAAATGAATATATTTTTTTATCCTTTGTGTCTAACATTAATGGATGTGAAGGCTGACATGCTACATCTTACATGGTTTCTCTTTTATGACTAACCTAATTTATATTTGCAAAGCATGTCGATGATGTTTATAGAAGTTCAAAGATGTGAAGACTATTTTAGGACTAGGTTAAGCACATGTTGGGATCCACAAGGTGTTTTCCTCTTTCTAGTGTTGTGTGTATTCTTTTGGTTCTTTCCCTCTACATGCTTCATGATGTTTGTTTTATGCTTGGTTGAATTACAAATGTAATATTTTTTGTTGTAGGCTAACATGTGAAATGTAATAAATGTAATATAATGTA
>VDFB02047397.1:51998544-52038249 GCA_007258455.2 Sequoia sempervirens
TTGCTTTTTGTAGAGTAACCTAGAAAGATTCCTTCATCACTCCTTGCTTCAAACTTTCATATATCCTCATCTCTCTTTATGTAGAACTTGCTTCCAAAAATCTTGACGTATTTAACAATAGGCTTATAACCAAACCATAGCTCAAAATGATTCTTACTAGAAATACCATTGACATTTACTTGATTTAAAGTGTACATAGTAGTGCTTACAGCTTCTCTGCAATAGATGTGAGGAAAATTTCCTTCAATCATCATTGTTCTAGAAACATCCAAAATTGTTTTGTTCTTTCTCTCTACAACTCCATTTTGTTGAGGGGTTCAGGGAGTAGATAACTGTCTTTTGATTTCATTCTCTTCATAGAAAGAATTGAACTCCCTAGAGTTGAACTCACCACCTCTATATGACCTTAGGAATTTTATCTTCAGACCTATCTCATTCTCTGCCATAGCTTTAAAACTTTTAAACTTCTCTAATGCTTCAAATTTTTCTTTTGAAGAAAGAAACCCATATCATCCTAGAGTAATCATCAATAAGCATCATAAAATACCTTTCTCCTTATAGACTTCTGATTCTAGAGGGACCACATAGATCAGTATGTACTAGCTCTAGTACTCCATTAGAATGATGCTTTTTACTTTGAAAAGAAACTCTAGTCTATTACCCATATGACATTCTTTGCATATTGTATTAGCAGGCTTCACTAGCTTAGGTAGATCTCTTACTGCTTGAGTGGAGCTTACCTTGACAATGTTATCAAAATTCACATGAAATAGACTCCTATGCCATAACCAACTTTCATCTACTTTAGCAATTAAACAACTTACATTAGTAGCACTCAAGTGAAAAATATTACATCTTGTCTTTGTACCTAAAGCAATCATATTTCCATAACTTCCAAGTATCATGCATCTTCCATATTTGAACTGAAGATCATAACCCTTTTCCACCATCTATCCAACACTCAATAGGTTATTCTTTAATCCTTCAACATAAAGGACATCATCAGTGTTATGTTTACCACCAAGACAAATAGATCCTCTGCCACAAATCACACCAACACTATTATCTCTAAATCTTACAACCCCACTATCATATTTCTCTAGACTTACAAATTTTATTTTTTCACTAGTCATATGATGTGAGCATCCATTGTCAATAACCCACTCATCCTTTTCTTCAATTCAGGCTGCAAGAGCTTTCTCAACTTTAGCAGATTCAGTAGCCACCATACCATTTTCCTTGATAGCAATGAAAACCCATTCATCTTCATTTCCATTTTCTTTATCAGATTCTTCATTAGTCACACCTTCTTCAGCAAAATAGCACTTCTTTTGAAATTTAGGTTTGTTAGGCTTAGACCTATGAACTCTTTTAAGACACCTTGAAGAAAAATGACCTATTTTATTGCAAGAGAAACATTTAATAGTTAACTTTCCTTTATACTTACCTTTTCCTCTACCATCTTTCTTCACAATCAGTGCTTCCAACTCTTCAACCTCTCTTTCTTCATCTTCTAGTTGTTTCATCTCTTCCTCATACTTGAATTTATTTCTTGAAAACTCTCCTGGATCATATCTTTGCTTGTCTCTTCCAGTTACAAAAGCCTTAAATGTAGATTCAGTCTTAGGGGCAAAATCACCAAATTCACTCAACTCAAAGGTAACAAGTTTACCAATCAGCATATCCCTTGTCACATTTTTTACTGATCTAAACTCTTCAATAGCATGTGCCTTTGAATTGTAAGAGGGAGGAAATGATCTAAGCACTTTAGCTAGAATTTCTTGTTCTTCCAGGGTACCACCAGCACATCTTATACCCATCAAAAGTTCATTTACTCTTTGCATAAAAGAACAAATATTTTCATCTTCACCCATCTTCAAATTTTCATACTTTCCTTTCAAAGTCTGTATCTTAGTGACCTTCACATGTACATATCATTCATACAAAGTCTCCAACTTCATCCAAATCTCATGATTTGTTTTCAAACCTATCATATTTTTCATTTTTGAATCCATTAGAGCACTTAGCAAAGCTTCAATAGCCTTGATGTTAATATTAGCCTCTTTAACCTCATTAGGAGTGGAAGGACCATTCTGAGGAATAACATATATGTTCTTTGTAATCTTCTAGAAGGGTTCACTAATACACCTTAAATGACACTCCATTCTAGCTTTCCATAGAGAGTAGTTTTTTCCATCAAATCTAGGGTTGTCCTTCTTGTATGATGCCATCTCAGATCACCTAAAGCTTTTAAACTTCTTCAAAGGAACCTACTCTAATACCAATTGTTGGAAAAACAAGAATAGGCAATTGAGATGGGGGGTGAATCAGTTGTCATAGATTATTTAAACATTTTCAAACGTATCTTAACTTAATCTCAAATCTGATGCATGAACAATAAACCATAAACAATCAACACATTAGAAACACAGAGAACACCAAGATTTTTTACGTGGAAATCCTGTTATGGGAAAAACCATGATGGATGTTAGTCCACAATATTATACCCTATTAAAAGTATAAAGAAGAATAATGGGAATGTGCATGCATTTAGGCACATTGCCTAGAGCTCACTACCTAAGGAAGACACATTGTATTACAAAAATATGGATTATATCCGCAGGGTATGAACTAAGGAAATAGCTTCTACAAAATCCTAATTACAGTTTCGGTTAAGCACAAAAATACTCCTACACACTTCGCTCAAACTTCTTCACACTCTGCTATGCAATCGAATGATTAGATCACTATTCACACACTTTCATTTTCTCTAGCACTTCTTCACACCACTCACATGAATAAATTTTCACAAACATCTACTCTTATATATCCATAGCAAGGATTTACATCAAAAACATTGTCAGCCAAAATACAAAACATATTTACAATGTCAGCCCAAATTTATAAATAAATTTTCAATGTGAATCAAACACCATTAGCCAATATTATGTTGTGACCCAAAAAAACATCCTTGAGTGTGCAAAACATTCAAATTTTAATCTCCAAGGATCCACAACACATTACAACCACCATGTCAGCCAAGAACATAAAATCCTAAAACACACGAGAAAAATCTTCAACCACGAGGACACCGATCAACACAGACATGCAACAAAGATAGAGAATGATCCAGAAGCAACCATAAGAAACAAGAACCAATAGAGAAACATCCACAACAATTGAAATTACTAAGATCACATAAACTTCACTCAGGAATACTAACTGAAACCACAGAAAAATTGTCATAACACAACTATTCATAACACGTTCAAAACTTCATTGCTAGTATTGGCATGGTGTGATGGTTTATAGATGGCATTGTTGTTCTTCCCACCAAGGTTCAAACCCTATTGGGGTGGTATTGTTGAATGGTTGTATCCAGTTCATAGCTCCAGTCAAAAGTGTTTACCCCTTGAATAAAAAAAAAACACAATCAAAACTTCATGCGGACCTCTGAAACTTTCGGTGGATAAACTAGATACTCTCAGCAATAAACCATTTAGTCTAAAATGATTGATCATCAACGCAATGAGAAAGACACCTTCATCACCTTCATTGTTCCACTGGCAACCTGCAACTCTTCCTTTAACAATTTTCTTAATATCCTCGACATATACAACCTTCAATACATCAATGCTAATAGTGTTGACATCAATGACAACCACATATCAGTAGTACAACCACAACATCCAACAATTATCTTTTCTCATTAATGGATTGAGTATACTTGACATTAACAAAAAACATCATCATTATCATATAATTTCATAATCATTTCCATTACATGCATTAGAAAACATTATTATTGTATTTCATCATTCATATATTTGATCATATATTTTGCATCATATCATACTTTTCATTTGTGCATCACATCATATAATTGCATGAGAAAAAATATCAAAAAAACGTATCATTTACATAGTTTCATTTTTCATTAACATTATCATATCATACATCACCATTAGAAGTATCATCATTCAAACATCGTTCATCCATTCATTACATCATATAATCACATTTGAAATTTTAAAAATATAGTGCATTATATTCTATTTACAACATTGTGTCATATATCATAGAAACATCATATCCAAAATTATACATATAGATGCATTTTCATATAATTTAGGTGTATACATTATCATACATCCATCAGTCAATATAAATATTACGGGAATCATGCATACATACATCCTCATTATAAGCATAATCACATGTAACATAATAAATAAAACATCATAAAATCATAAGCATATCATCATGATCATAAATTGAATCCATAACATCATCATATAAATCATCACATTGCATATAGAACAGGAAATTAAATGCATCCATCATAGAACCATATAGAACACATATAGATCAATCAATCTATTGCATATCATATAAATCTCAAAAATCATAATGTAAAGTATACAATGATGTCTGAAATGTAAAGAGATACAACATCAAAAATGGTTGTGAATCAAAAAATCAGAGTATACATCATGTCTTAAAATATATCAAAGAATCTAATCATGAGGCTATGTGCTACTAGACCTAGGTAGTGTTGGAATCTTTGGACTAGTGTCTCCCCCAACAGACATCCCAAGATCTCTTGGGTCTCTCAGAAGAGGCTATGTCACAACCCTACTCATAGTCCTAGACTAGCTCCTACCTGATCGAAACTGAGCATAATTGACTCGATGCTTAGAGGGAACTGCATTATGGTATTGGCCCCTGTAATACTCAACCTCTCTACCCACATGTAGAACTTCTCTTATATAATTAGCCATAGAGGTACCATCAGCTAATCTCTGCAATCTCTCAACTGTCAACTATGCCTACTTTGTAGTTTTTCTACTTGCATCTCTCTCAACTATCAAAGAGGCTATCTATGCCTAGGAAACTACCAACTGTGCATGTACCTATGAAATATTCTATGCATGATCCTATGCCTGAGACTGCATTTGTGTCTGCGTCTACACTAATAACCCCCAAGTCTGAATCAACTGACCTTGTAATGTCTATACCTGCACCTGTAAACTTGTAATCTGAGTCTGCTAATGCTGGGAAGGTACCCCAATCTGAACATGCTACTCTATGGGAGCTATCAATGATCACCTCTTACGAGGCACCATAAGGTCTTTGACATCCAATGTTGGACGTGCTCCACCTGATCTATCTCCTCCACCACCATCTCCTCCACTACCTCCACCCCCGTCTCTATCATCTCCATCTCCCTCCTCATCACCACTAATCTCATCCTCATCACTACTCTCCACATCCTCCTCCTCACCACCCTCCTCTCTCCTCCATCGATGACCATGTGCAACTACAACCTCCTCCTCACTGGGTAGTGGCATTGGCTCATCTAGAACAAATATCCATGGAAAAGGATGTAAAGCAAGGTACTCTACATAATCTGCAATAACTGGAGCCTCAATAATCTTGGGATGAATCTCCCAAACCAAAGGTTGTAGACCCTAGTACTCCTGAACTGTAGTATCATATGATAGGTTGGGTCCCCAATTAGTGGAATCAACCTGATGCCAAGCATAATGTTCAACATTCTAGGGCATGCTATGTAATATGGAGTACTGTCTGAGCACCCACCTGAATAAAAATCTCTTGATAAAAAAATGAGTCCTAGTAATCAAAAACATAGACTGACAGAGGTATGGCATCTCTATATCAACATCATCCTAGTGCTCACAATCCAGATAGGGCCACCATGTAACAACCTCTATATCATCCAAGACTCTCCTCTAATGCTCCAACTTACCTAATCGAGGTTGAGTAAGATGACATGTGTATATGTGAACATACAGCCTCATGGAAAGTTGTTGTTTGACCATCACTAGATGCATAATAGCTATATGCTCCCACACCCACACTTGTAGTAGTGTAACTCCTGAAGACAAATTGGCCACTCCAAGGTAGACCACCTAATGCAAATCATGGTAAAGATGAGAAAGCATACACATACCCCATGCATATTTGGTACCATGGAAAATCATACTCTCCAAAATGTGGCCCCACCCAATAGAAATTCCCTTTGACCTATGATTAGGACAAAGGAACCCTCCAATGAAACCAACAAGTACCAATGGCAAGGTAGCATAGGCATCCACCATCTCTCGCCATGGGATCTCACATCAGTCCCAACTTGCTCTGAAGAATCATAAACTACAACCTCCCCAACAATAGGTATCTACAAAATCTGCCACACATCCTTAGGAGTCACTATCATCTTGCCAATGGGAAGGTGGAAAGTATTGCGATCACTATGCCATCTCTGTGCACAAGTTGTCAAGAGACCCTAATTAATCCTAATCTAAGGCATAGATAAAAGAGAAGACAAACCACATTGCATGATAATTGTTGTCTCAAGTTGCACTAGCTGTGATATTGTAAGTTCATTAGTGACTCCTATCATCATGAAATACTGAAAGTCAGTAATCTTTGTCAATTCATCAAACATCAATTAGCCTATCAAATGTAATCAACTCTGGTGAGACTTCACTAAAATCTCATCAGCAACTATCATTGAACCTCACCTATCATGAGGTCAATTAATCAAATCAACCTCACCTATCCTGAGGTTTATCAATCAAACTATAATTATTCCTCGCCTATCAGGAGGTCAATTATCATCAATCAATCATTACACCTTTCCTATCATGAGGTTGATCAACATCTAATCTATCGGGACCATCAATCAAATCAAATCAGAGGTTGATAAGATCAAAAATCAACAAAATCAAGGAGTTAATTGACCAAATCTATCATTCTATCCTAGATGCGCCAAAATAGTGTTTTGATGTGCCAAAAAAATTCAATGAGCCATTAAAATTTCTCAATGCGCTAAAACAGGCAGTTAGTGTGCTAACTCAGTGGATGCACCATTTCAGGAAGTCAATGCACCATTTCAGGGGGTCAATGTGTTGAATCAATCAATGTGCTACTTTAGCCTATGGATGCGCTAAATTATCTAACCCATGCACTAAACTATCTATGCGCTATTTCATCCTATCTATGTGCTATAACAATTTACCTATGTGCTAAACTAGTGGATGCACTAAAGAAATGGATCGATGTGCTACATTGGCCGATGTATGCACTAAAATAAATTAAAAAAATTCAAAACAAAATAAAACATGTGAAATTCAATAAGCACAAATTATGAGGAGGTTCACAGGTACATACCGGAGGTCCGTAGGAGGTTGGGTGGTTGTGTCGATGCACACACTCGAAATGGTGACTGTGGTAGGGGATTGACATTTTACTCCAATTTCTCTCACTCCAAATTTTCATAACTCAAAATGCACAAATAAATTCAAAATCAACCTTTTTATCTTTTTAATAAGTTAATTAAGGGGGTATTTTGGTGGGATTTTTTTTTTATAAAAAAAATTATTTTCCAAGGGGATTAATTCATTAAGTCATCACAGGGGCATTTTTATCACATTATTTGTTGGGAGATAAGTCTTTGTTTCATCAAAACTTTATCGAATCATCAAATCATCACAAAAATCATAAAAATTTGAAAAATTATGAAAAACTCCAAAAAAAAACAAAAAAATCATCAATTTATCTCCCGAGGGGGCATATATCAATCATTACTTCAAAATCAACATCTGGGGCATATTGAAATTATTTTTTCGTCAGTACTAGCAGCAACCGCAAAATTTTATTTGAAGCAATGCGTAAACACATCACTTCAAAGAGGGATAAAATGTATGCACCTAAAAATGGTCTAGATAATCTAATTAATTAAATACAATTTATTTGATTAATTGACTTCTTTAATTCATCTACTATTAAATAAATAAAATTATTTATTTAGTTCACTTCTAATTCTTCTATCTTTACCATTTTATTTCATCTTAATTAAATAAACAAGTTCATAAATATTTGTTTTATTTAATTACCACATTTCTTCCATATTAATTTAATAAATAGATTTCTATATATTTGTTTTATTAAATTAAATATCTTCTTTTACTAATTTGAATAAATCAAATATTCAAATGAAAGTATATTTCCACAATTAATTTCATCATTTCATTCATTATATCTACCTACCAAATTAGATATTTGATATCTAATTAATTCAACTCAAATCTTCATGGGAAAATTTGGAGACAAATTGAAGACAAATTTGTAGGCAAACTTCATCTTCTTCCATTGACCATTCCTCTCCTTTGGATGAGTATTTTTGTGGGGAGGAACAATCTCCATAATCATCTCATGCTTCTTCATCTTTCACCATTAAATTCTTCAGATCAAATCCAGACCTTGGATTTCTACCCCTTCACAAATGTGCTACCAGGAATCTATAAATACAACCTTTTTCTATAGGAAATGGATCCCAATTTTGTGTAAAATTACTCTGCAAAAATACATTTATAGCTTTTGAGCAATTTGGCATTTAACAATTTAGAATCATTTCAATCATTTAGTTTATAATCATGTCTTTCATTATAGATTGCATCTTAATATAGCTTTCATTATCATATCACAACATATAGCTTTCATTTATCATCCATCAACATCATAGCTTTTACATCATATAGCTTGCATATCATTTAACAATCATATAGCTTATCATTCTCATTCTCTAGATTGGCATTTTAAGAGTCACAGTGCAATTAAAATTTGAGAGCCCTATGATTTAATAAATCTTTGGAGATAGAGAGCAATATGATGCTTTCAATAGATTTCTTGCTTTTATTAGATTAATCATTGTTTAAATCTATTGATATAATTTCTTATTGATTGTGTTGGTTATTCATTTACACATATTTTACTCACATAGTGGGATATGTATATAGTGATCTAGTGGTTTTTGTGGTATCTTAATAAAATGGTAACTTGAGAGTTGTTATTTGGTAATTGGTCTTACTCATTAGGTAACATTGGTTAAATCATTCTCATCATGGGAAAACTACATTCACTTTTTCATGGAGGTTACTATTGAAATATCATCAATACACTGAGAGGGAGGTGAATTAGTTTATACAAATTTTTACAAAGGTAAAATAGTAGAAAATATTTAAGACTCCACAAAAACATCACAAAAAAAAAGACACCAAATATACATGGAAAACCATAGAAGGCAAAAACCATAGTGAGAAAAGTTGCTTGAGTCTACTACCCAAATCCAACCTCACAATTAAAAATATTACATATGTTTTGTAAGCACCAACTTACAGGTACATTAACACCCAAGACAATTTTTTGAGGCACCAATCTCCTAATACACTATACACCTATTTGAGCACCAACTCAATCTTTTTGAGGAACCAAACTCTACAATATTTCAAGATTGTATATGCAAATTCTAGTTATTCTTCAACTTGAGAATGAGCCTTTTCATTTCATTAATCTATACTACCTATTCTCTACACACCTCTCAATTCAAACTTTTTCCATCATTACACCAATAGTATTTTGTCTCCAACTATTTTCTTTGTTACTAACCTCCAAAATAAATTTAATTCACTAACACTTGTGTGCTTGAATGATCTATAGTAATGAATTTACAATATACATGATATGACATGATTTTATATTCAACGCCCACTCATACCATCATTCTAACTCTAAAAGTAACTATTTCCACTATTACATATGATGGAACCCTAAAAAAAAATTGTTTCATCTTAAACCCTTGTTACATTTTGATATAGGGTTGTTATATGAGGGTTTATGGTTTTATTCATTATAAATACTTATAAGGTTCTATTTGGTCATTGACTCCTTATTTCCTATTTCCAGTCATTTTAAAACATCTTATGTCATTCACTATCATATGGTAACTGGTCCCTCAAACCTAAGTCTGGGTCTTCTATTTTATCAAGTTAAGTAAGGGATCTTTTGGCCTTTACATTCTTTGCATTTCATGACTTAGAAATTTTTGAGCCTATTACTCTCATGCCATCCTAGGGGTCCCCTTCATTAGAACAACTTAAGAGAACATGTTTGAAGGTTCCCACATAAGTCCCTATGATCATTTTACTTTGTTGATCATCGCTGATTTCTTCAAAAGTGCATATTTTGAATTAGTGATGAGTGATCAAGCGATATTCTTATGCTATCGCTCATCACAAATAGCTACCAGAGCCCTTAAATCAAATGTGCGATAAGCAATGTTCTTTGTATTATTGAAGGATTGATCATCACTAATGGCTTTCAGGCTTTCAAATTTGTAATAGCGATGAGCGATGCCCCGGCCTTATTTTCTTGTGTTCTTATCACTCATCGGGGATGGTCATAAAATGATAAATTTAGGATAAATGACAAGTGATATGATGATATTACCTTTACATTGCATGATCATGGATATGTTTTAAATGCTAAGTTTCACATTAGTGATACGTGATGCACATTGTAAAATTTTTAAATCCTCCCATCACTAATTTCTTGCAAACTCTATGAGGATAATTAGCAATGAGCGATGGCCTTATGTTTTATCATTCATCGGGGATTCATTTCAAAGCTTAAGTTCCAGATTAGCAAAGAGTGATGGTATTATTTGAAATATTTCATTCGCTAAAATGATAAGCTCCTATGTATGATGTCTCTTGTACCATTGATTTCCATGCAGGTGTATGTGTCTAAATCTAATGCCTTCACTACAACTCCCATCGCTAATAGGAGCCTAGGTGCGAAGTTCAAATTAGCAATGCATGATCAAAGGATAGGTCACAGATCCAATGGCTAAGATTCATCACAGGCATGTTTACATCGCTGATAAGGAAAATAAAGGATGAGATTCATTTGCGAGAAGCGATGACCAGTGATGGAACAAGCAACATGGTAGGATCCTAAGGATTTCGCATAAAGCAAAAGGAAAGCGGTGAAAGGACTAGAGAACCATTGATGAAGTTTTAAAACAGGATGATCCAATGGACCAAACACCATAACACGAATAATTTCATCACCGATTGTACCCTAAAATTTGGGGAAGATCAGCAAGGAGAGATGAAGCGTATAAGGAAATTTTATCTCTAAAAATAACTAATCTTATGTACTTCGTCGATATTAATGAAAAAGCATAGATTAGTTTGGCAATACATATTGATTGACAGATCGTAACATTTGAGATAGCATCACTGTTTTATATGAGAAAGTTGCTAAAAGCATAAAAAACAAGGCTCAAATCACCATGGATAAAGTTTTAATTGCTTTAAGATCAACGACCTAGATTCAGAGTTGAGTTGTTAAGTTATCAACTCGCTCATGTGAGGAGCTCTAAAATCATTAATTTTGCATGCTTCAAACTACCTATTTAATAAAGATTGATTGTTGATCACCTTTGTCATAATTCAGTATGTAGTGAATGAGAGGTGTGGGTTAGTAAGGAATTGTGTGAGTATTAATTATTCCTGAGTCAAGAAGTAAACATTCTTGTCCTAGGTAAGTAGGTCTGCCATGGTGGTTTGAGAATCTAAGAAGATGAGTTTGCTTGAGTGTGAGGAAGATGCTCTTAAGGATGAAATTGAAACAAAAGCAGCTCCTAATATGAAAAAAGGTATAATGGGACTCAAGAAATTCAAGAAGTATGGTGACAAGGAGAATTACCATCTACAAGGCCAGATAGTTTCAGAAGAATTAGTCAAACATAAGGAGAAGAGGATGGTGGAATATGAAAAGAAGGAAAAAAATGAGATTAAGAATTGTAAGGCTTATCCAGAAGAACGTAATTCTCCATGTGAGGTTTCTAACTACCCTTCAAACAGTGAGGGTGACACTGATCCAGAGGGTGATTATTATCCCCTTTCCTTGGTACCGTCTGAGTATTTTGACAAGGAGGTGGTGATGGTTAGTCTAGTCTCACCACAAGAAAAACGTGGGCGAGTATCCTCTGAGATTAATGACTCAGAGTGATGATTGTGCCCTATTTTTTTTTTTTGATGAAACTATGCCACTTTTTTTAGGATTGTCCTATTTAGCACTCACATAATTTCTTGTTTCTAGTGTTGATGCAGAAAGTTTTCAAGTTGGTGTGTAGAAGAAGTGCTAGACTAAAGGACCTTAATGGTGTGTATACAAGTTTGTGTTGGAGCTTGTTGATGTTTTTTTTATGCACTTTCTCAACATAGGTAGTGCATATGTGCACTACCTCTCTCGAAATGAAATCTCCAAAAACAAGTTGAAAATATCCCCAAGGTCTCTCGAGTGTCAAGTCATGACTTTCTTGGAATATCTCAGTTGTTTAATGTGATCTTGCTAGTAATCACAGGGTAGACTTATAGACTTAAGTTGGAGGAGAATTGGATCTTCCAATGGAGTTCTTAAGGTGGGAAAGTTGATGCATGATTGTTGTAGGTTCAAACAAAAATCTAAAACTCCTATTTTAACTTTAGATTTGGCTTTACAATGTGCAATGAACCTTGTTCAAATTCACTTCTAAAAAAAGGAAAAAGGGTAGGGAAGAGAGAGAGTTCCTAGACCTAAAACTAGCAATGAACAGTGACAATGGAGGACCCTACTATGGAAAGCCTTCCAAAAATTGAATTCCATTTAACCAGATTACATCATAGTCTCATGAAATTAGTACGAGCTTCTAAGAACTTTAGATATTCAACCATTCATTCACCATAAGCATGAATAAAAGATAGAAATTTAATGCAACTTTCAATTTATGCCCAGACTAACTTTACACAGCTATTTATCATCAATAAACAATAAAAATTATGGACAAGGAAGGTTTCCAACACACAAAAGAATTCTTCAATATCAATGCATAGCATTAAATAATCCACTAAATCAAGCTAAAACATATAGAACAACAAATTTAATCTACTCAAATTCACTAACTAAGAGAAGAAGAATCATGAAACATGCAAAGGAACTCAAGAATCCACCAAATTCAATGAATTTCTATTAAAATTCTAGTAGCATGTCATTACAACAACTCAACTCTCCCTTGAAAATGAGAGGAGACCCCCTATTTATAGTGTCCAAAAATAAAAATGAATGGCCAAGATTGATTTGCATTGTATGCCCAAGATTCACTACAAACTAGGATTTCACCTTCCCCCAAATATATTACAATTTAAAATTACATCCTTGTCATCTAGCCTATTTTGTCCTCTAGTGAGCAATAGTATAACTCTTTTGTTTTCTAGTTGATTTCCTTTGTTGCAACTACTTGGTGAGGAACTCATCATCAATTACTAGATTTTCTTCACTTTTCTTGATGGTGGCATATTCCACAAACTTTATAATCAACATCTAGAGCTTGTTACACTCCAATATTTCTGACTAGATCACTTGGAAATTTAATTTCATTGATTTACTTGTAATCTCATCCTAGTCTTTGTCACATTTATGTGTGTTCTTTACTACTTGCTCAGATTCAGTGAAGGCTCATGCAAAAAATCCCATAAAATCCATCATAAGTGCATTCACGGTCCTATTCTCCATTTTCTAGTGGAAGTATGGCTTTAATTTCTCCTAGTCCAACTCACTAGAGGGCACATCAAGATCTATCATCAATCTCATATATTCTCCAAAGTTTGTCCTGATTTCCTTGACCCAGTCAATATCCAACTCCACTTCATAGAGCACTCATTCCAACACTTCCTTTATGTGATCTCAGCCCAGCTTCCATGTCTCTACAAGCCAATGGTCACCCCTTACTATAGAAAACTCCTTTTCCCAGGATTTATCAGGAATCTTGAGAATGGCCTCAAGCTTGGGATACGCAATCCTATATAACTCAGGGAATTCAGTACATAATTTCTTTATTCCCTTGAGTATCTTCTGCACCTCTAGCAACTTGTTGGTTGTCCTGACAACATGACCAATGCTCATATTTCCATTGTAGAGGACTTGTTGGAACTAATCCTTTGTGGCCTTCATCCAATTCTTTCTTTTCTCCAATTGGTCAATGTGGTCCTTGGACAATAGTTGTGGTGGTGCCAAGGATGTGGTATGGAGCTCTTCGATGGATGACCATTGTTGGATGTATGTTGTTAAGACAACCACCTATTCTTTCAACTCCTCCTTAGAAATCTTATCTTTTTGCATTTGGTGCACAATGGTGGCAATGGATCCTTGGAGATGGTCAATCTTTTGTTCACTTGTCACTACTCCCAAATCAAAGACTAGAGTGGATATTTGCATAGTTCTAGATCCGGATACATCCATTGTCAACTGAGATCTAACCTTAGGCTTCTTCTCTTTCTTCATGCTTATTTGGGCTTGAGCCAAGATTGCCTCCATCCTTACCCTCGGATCCTTTGGGGATGGGGTTTTCTTTTCCAATTGTTTCTCTAGCCATTCTGGCATTTGAGATTCTTCATTTGGTGATTAATGATCACTATCTACTTTGTGGGCATGTTGGATTTCAACTTCTTTGTTTCTCGGAGTCTCCTATTCTATCATTTCTCCTTCTTCCTCATCAGAATCCTAGATGAATATGGTTTCCTTTCTTGGGGACTTAGTAGTTGCATGTTCCTTGGGGTTGTCCTCCCCTTCGGTGGCTTTCTCTTCTTCTTCTTGGTCATGCCCATGTTCTTCATGGTGTTATGCTTTTGGTCTCTTGTGGGCTTCAGTCTCTTCCTTGGGTTTAGCTTCTTTTTTATTTTCTTCTTTTTCATGCCGAGACGACACCTCTTCATCATGTTTGAGGCCTTCTTCTTTCTCTTTTGATAGAGTCATCTCCTTATCATGCTCAGGACTCTTATTTTGTTCCTTAGTCAGAGGCCCAATGTCCTCCTCCATTTCTCCTCCTGCATCCTTTCCTTCTTTAGATTGTTGCTTCTCCACTTCTTCTCCAACGTTCTTGAGTTTTTGAGCCAACTCCTCTTCTAGGTCTGAGTCAAAGGTTTCCACAATATATTTGGTATTCGAATCTTTAGTGTCTTCCTCAGATGATAGTGTATCTTCCTCCTCTCTCTCACACACTACTTTATCAATTACTAGGTGCTGGTACTTGTTAGAAAACCAAGATCTTATTGCAAACCTGAATAGACCTTCCACAGAAGAGGAAAATGAAAAATCAGAAGCTTTGCATAAAACCATGCAATTTGATATATTTGAAAAGACCATTAATTACAAGAGATAATTTGCTTTATAAAAGCAAAGATGCAACAACCTAATCTTATCTTGAGCAACAAGATAGCTCGATAAGATAAAGATAAGATCCTATAACCTAGGATTTAAATAATGCCTAAGTAAACTTATGCAAGTGTAATTAAATATTAATTACACTAACACCCCCCCATAAGTGCAACTTAGGGAGAAGCTAATTATTATGCAAATATGATTCCTGGCAACAAGGCCTGATTAGGTACTCATGTACAAATGTAAAGAGAGAGAAAAACCAGTGGGAAAAACCCCCCTTCAGAGAGATGAACTATTGCAAAGAAGCACTGGAAGAACTCTGACGAAGCAACACTGGAACCCCAAATCCGGTAAGCAAGGAAAGATAGTTATGTTTGCAAAATACCAATCAGAATCACAAATGCAATAGCAAACCCGATGCCAAGGAACACTAGAAACTCACATACTGGATCAACCTTGGGATCTGTAAGCAACAGTAGATGAAAGATGAATGGACCCATAATGATGACAAATCTGGAAGTTGTGTCTCACAAAGCCAATGCCAAACTAAAACTAAAAATACCCATAGGACAAGTACCATCAAGATTCTGGAACATTAACCATAAAACCATGGCCTCCAAATGAGAAAGATCTGAACCAATGTAGATCAAGAACTATAAAATCTCAATGTGAAGTGTGAACCGAAACAAACCAACAATGTGTCCAACTAAGCAAGAAAGAAGCTAGAAGGAGACAACAAGAAACCAAAAAAACTCATGTGAGTTGTCACCAATCATGAAAGATGGATGCAAGAACCCCCCTTAATGGAACTTTATATCATTTCTTTATTACAATACCCAATGATTGCATAAGGAGATAATGCAAAACTACAGAAACATGAGAGAAAATGTAAACCTAACACATGAAACAAAAATGAATGCATGCATAAAATAAGTTACACATTTTCTAAAAATGACCTTAGATCTACATAGAGGCCAAAACCAGCTTTTCGACGCTGCAAAAATCACGAAAATCGGATAAGCGAGTCACAAGATATGTCTCCTAGAGTGAAAAAGGAAACATCTAACTTCCAAGGTCGAAAAAACCATCAAAAATGAAAAACCAAAAAATTTCACTAGCACCATTGAGTAGAGCTTGGAAACAGCTTTCCGGCAATATATCGTTTGCAAAAAAATGACACCGTATGTGAAAGTTATGCGCATTTACGTAAAACTACTCCAAAAATGTCTGATTTGGCCATGCACAGCCCTCAGAGGCTAAAAAAATAAGGCCCCTGGTCGCCTGGGCGGACCAGGGGCTGAAGCACAGGGGCCGACAGCGGAGCCCTTGGACGCTGATAGAACCGGTGCAGGGGGCTGGATCTGGGCCATCAGTCACCCAAATGACCGTCGGCTAGTAACTTAAGCCCTCAGGGGCTAGCTGCAAAGTTCGACAGAGTTTATTGGTGGAGCCACCGATGGCAATGGTGTACTGGAGGCCGCCCAGTGGCCACCAGGTGGCGGAGCCATTTGTTCTGGCTGCGCAAAACCTGTGCTAAATTTTTTGATTTTTTTAATTGTTTTTTAAATTTTTCTCGAAATACATGCCTTGGGAGTCATGCCTGGGGGCCGTACAGCCCTTGGGAAAATTTTTTTTTCCTCTCCGGATGATTGTGTCCAAATCAGACAAAGATTATATTGAAATAGGAGTTTTTGGGCGCTGTGAAGCCAACGGCGAGGTCCGTTTGGGCCCAAAGTGCTTCGAAAATCAGGCGACCCCCAGATCTATCAGATAAATCACCGAGCTTGAAACCCTCACAAATCTGGCAAACGGTGACAAAAATAAATGAAATAAAAGTCATTTATGACTTTTTCCAGTGCTCTAAATCCAACAGAAAACCATGATCTAATCCAAGACGCTGCATAATGATGCTCAAGGAATGAAACCCTCAAGGGACCTTGAACAAGCTTTGCACTGTGTTCCTCCAAAAAAACTGAGAAGGGGCTGCAAATCGTGGCTCTGATACCATGTTAGAAAACCAAGATCTGATTGCAAACCTGAATAGACCTTCCACAAAGGAGGAAAATGAAAAAGTAGAAGCTTTGCATAAAAACATGCAATTTGATATATTCGAAAAGACCATTAATTACAAGAGATAATTTGCTTTATAAAAGCAAAGATGCAACAACCTAATCTTATCTTGAGCAACAAGATAGCTCGATAAGATAAAGATAAGATTCTATAACCTAGGAATTAAATAATGCCTAAGTAAACTTATGCAAGCGTAATTAAATATTAATTACACTAACAATACTCATCTACTGCTTCTTCCATTTCTGGTGGCTTAGTTGGAGGAGGAGGAGTGGGGAGATTTGAAACAAATTTTTCCAAGGTAGCTTGTATGGTCAAGTTCATTAATACCCCAGACAAATCCATTGGGATATTCTGCATGTGGTGAGTGAAGGCCTTTGGGAGTGATAGAGTGGGAATTGGCATTGTTTCTATAGACAGTGGAAGAGATGTTGATGAAGACATGGAGGAAGAGGAGAGTAGAGATGTAGTGGTAGAGGAGGAGTCTATAACCATGACTTCTATAGTGGGTGGTGATGAGCCTAGTTTTTGGTCCAATTTTGGGTAGAATCTATAGTTTATTTGCTGGTAGATGTCATGGAATTTAATGTTAAATGTTGGTATTTTTCATAATGTTTCCCTTAAACCATTAACATTGGACTTAATCCTATCTCTGCAAGCTTTAGTGACATTTGGCATAATGTGTAGATTATCTATATTGATTTTGCATGTGGTTAATGAATGTTCCTTAAGGTAGTTATAGATGTGCAGTTAATATGTGTACTAACTTTTCCATGCAGATTTAATATGCTAAGTTGAGGGAGACACTGCCAGTTGGGCATGCACTATAATTTCTAGCAAAGGAATCGCTCCAAGTCAAAGGAGGCTAGCAACAAAATATTCTTCATGCAACTAAATGTAACTACCTTGTAGTGGACTTTAATGATCAAGCATGCACATGCATTACTGTTGAGTTGAATCTATGTTTGGACCTACATGTCTGACTAGATTCCATGCACGTGTAGCCGCCATCTCTCCATTTCCTCTATTTTCTCTAAATGACATCCTCTCAGTTATGGAGTTGACTACCTCATTTAGCAGATAGTATAAATAATGATCTGATGCTCCTTCAGAGGTTGCATGATTTTATATTGTACTTACACTCTCAAGTTTTCAGTAATATAGATACATTACTCTTTTGTACTCATGATTCACAGTGAATAAAATAAAGTTTTGAGTTCAAGCATCTGAGTTTTCATTAGTTTTAGAGGATACTTATTCAAGGGGGGCCACTTGGTGAGTAATCTATCTTCTTATTGTAGCATTAGTTTAGTATTACTTGTTGTTTAGTACTTAGTTAGAAGTCCGGCATCGACTATTCCTCTAGCCACTAGAATTTCATTATGTGACTGTTCCTGCAGCCAAAATAGATAGAGCAATGTCCTGTTTGTTGCTCAAATTTTCATTCTTGTTATGCATTTCAACTTAGCATAGTCATTGATTGATGTTTAGCATTTGTTTCATTCCTTTTCAAGATATTTACTTTTAGTATTTTGTATTCCTTAGCTGTAGAATGGAATGGCTACTTTGAGTCCCTAGTGCACATACTATGATGACCCATTTCAAGTTCATGTCCCTGGGTTGACAAGTTAAATGCACCTTCATGATGGTTGAAATGGCTATTCAGGTTAGATGTCCAATCTTTGAATCATGGTTGTAAAGGCTTAGTTATTAAGATCATTGTAGGAGGCCAACATTTTTGGCGTCGTTGTCGGTGATGGTGTCAAACTAGGGAGTCTTTTGGAGTCATTAGTAGTTTTTTTTACTATATTTTTTCTGGAAATTGTTTTTAGTATATCCTCATTTAGGAAGTAATGACCCCCCCTTATTCTTTGTACCAATTCTTTGCGTGAGCTAATTGATAGTGAGTGATACCACATGAATAGAGGAAAGAGAAGGGATGCTTATGGGAGATTCCTTCCTAACAATCCTAATCCATTCTAGCTAGTTGACTATCAAAATCTACCAAAAGAAGAAGAAGAAGATCCACACCCCTTTCCTGATGCATATCCTAATCTGACTAGTTTTAAAGTCTCCTCTGAAGATCAAAATCAGCTTGAGAGCCCCTTTGCTTTGAAAATGCATCGAGCAGGCATGGGTGATGCAAATAGGAATAGACCTAACCAACCAGCTTTTCCTTTTCCCATTTCCCATCAAAATGAAGTTGACAACATCAACAAAATTCTTGGCTCAGCACTCCCAAATTTTTATGGACTTGTCACAGAAGATCTTGATACCTTTTTATTTGAGTTTGAATTACTCTACAGGAGTTATGATTATACTATTGATGCCCATAGGCTTAAGTTATTTCCTACCACTTTGAAAGAGGTTGCATTAAGATGGTTCATGAGCCTAGGCAGAGATACTATGGAAACTTGGGAATACATGAAGAAAAAATTCTTTGAGAAATACAAGGAATATTGCAGAGGCATTGACATGAGAGGAGGTGACATTTTCATGATGTAGAAAAAGGAAGATGAGAGCCTGGAAGACTACATTGCAAGGTTTCTATTTTTCCTACAAAAATATCCACACCATACGCTTAATGAAGACTCATAGAAGTTGTTTTTCCTAAGAGGAATCAATGATAGCTACATTGATGCCTTGGATCTTATGGGAGGAGGAGATATTTCCCAAGTTCCTTAGGAGGATATCAAGAAAATATGCCGAAACTACTTTAGGGTAGCTTCAAAGAAAGGGAGAGCTTACCAATCTTCCATGGGTAAGTCAAATACTAGTGGAGTCTCAAGAATAAAGATTACTCATTTGTTGGTAGACTTCAAGCAAGACATTATCAATAATCTAGCTACTCAGCTAGATACACTTTAGGCCAAGAAGAAGCAAGAGGAGGTAGAGGCCATGTTGGCAGAGTATCGCCTCCACTATAGACAAAAGAATAAGGACTACATATGTCAAATGGTAGATAATCTTGAAAGCAAGTAGGTTCCACCTGAGTTCAAGCCAATCCAGATTGAGGAAGAACAAGTCTACTATGTTGCACAAAGGAAGCCTTGGGATCCAAGACAAGGTATGCCACTAGATCCACTATCCTATGTTGGGCCATATTTCAATTCCTATTCTTCTAGTAACCAATGGCACCCCCATATCCACCCAGTTATGGAGGATATCCACCACATCCTTGGAGTAACCCTCCAAATGCTTGGCCCAGTCATTAGAGTTCTCCACCCCAATGGCAACAACCTCAGGGGAATTGACAACAATTTCAAGGACATTGGTAGCCACCTCCAGGAAATTGGCAACAAATGAATCAATGGAGAGGAGGGAAGCAATGGCCTACTCAAACAACCAACTACATACAACCACCTTCTTAGCCCAAGCAGACTGCTATAATGCCTCCACCTACTAATCTTAGTTCAAATGCACCTAAACCTACTCAACTACTGGCTCAGCCCACACCCAATCCAAATAAAAAACCACAACAATAGCTTACATACTCTGCTAATTCAAATCAATTCCCTGCATATGTTGTGAGTGTAAGTGATATCCACTTGCATTCAAGTACTACTCTACTGACCCCTTCCGAGCCCATTATCATTGAGCTCCCTGTGGAAGAGGAAGAGAAACCTCTGAATGATCTCATTCAGCCTAGTATACCTAAAAATCCTGAACTAGTCCAAGTCAAGCAGACTGAACAAGAGCCACCATTTTCTCAAAGATTGGAAGTTTCCAAGAAGAAGGAAGAAAAGGAGGATACAAATTTTGATATCTTAGATCAGCTGAAATATGTGTCTAGATACCTCTATTTTAGGTAGTAAAGGATGTCCCAATCTATGGCAAGAAATCAAAGAAGCATGCCTCAAGAAGCCAGGAAAGAAGAAGAAATACCCCACTACAGTTCTTGTGGTGGGACAACTAGCTGACATCATGCTTGGAAAGATGACTATCCCCAAGTACAATGACCCAGGTAGTCCTATGGTAGAAATTGTTATAAACGAGATCCAAATAAAGAATGTTTTGATTGGTTTAGGGACATCAATAAATGTAATGGAAAAATACATCCTCCATCAACTAAATATCGCAAGCATGAGGTCCACTCCTACTACCCTGCAACTTGTTGATAGATCTATTATTAAGCCTAATGGTGTAGTGGAGGATCTTGTGGTAGTTCTAAACTCTTGGGAGTACCCAAAAAACTTTATGATTCTTTCTCCTAAAGCCACACAAGGTGGGTATCCCATTATTCTTGGAAGACCATGGTTAACAACTGCAAATGTATACATTGGATGTTAGTCAAGTGACATGACCATTTTAGATGGGAAGAGCACTAAAATTTTTGTTCTCTATCTGCCTGCTCAGCCATCTCATGTTGAAGATAATCCCGTATGGCCACATGTTGGTGAAGAGGCCAAGGAAGTTAACTCTCTGGCACAACTTATGATGCTAGGTAGAAGCTCTTTCATGGAGCTCCAAGATGAGGATGAAGTATTGGCTAACACCATTCAAAACCATTATGAAGTGGAGGAAACATCATCTTCACATTCTGCTACTCTAGTCAAGACACTTCTACATGCTCTTCCTGTAGCCACTATTCCTGCAGATGTTCTTCCTGTCGACACTCTTCCTGCAACCCCTGTTCCTACAGACAGACTTCCTATAGCCACTCTTCCTATATCCATTGTTCCTACAACAATAGGTATGTCCCATACATTGCTTCCATATGAACTAAAGGTACTAAGTGTTAATGAAGAAGCCATGATAGAGTTAACTACACAAGTACAGGTTTTAGAAAGAAAATATTTGAATGTTAATAGTAAATTGAATGAAGAACATCAATTGTTATTGAAAAACCTATTAAGGATCCATCAACATGCATTTGCATGGGATTACATGATATGAAGGGATTGCATCCTAAACTTTATACACACAAAATTTACATAAGAGATGATTGTAGCTCAGTAAGATAGCCACAAAGAAGAATTAACCCTACACTAAGAGAGATTGTGAAACGAGAACTATAGAAATTACTAGATGTAGGATTTATCTACCCCATTTCAGATAGTTAGTGGGTGTCTCCATTAGTGATTTTTCCCAATAAGGGATGGAAAATGGTGAGTTTTTGTTGAATATAGGGAATTTAATGCTACCACCAAAAAGGACCACTTTCCTTTACCCTTCATTGATCAAGTTTTGGACACACTTGTAGGAAAGCAATACTTTTATTTTCTAGATGAATTTAGTGGCTATGACCAGATCCAAATTGCACTAGAGGACCAGGAGAAGACTGCATTTACCTATCCATGGGGGACCTATGCCTATTCGGTGCTCCTATTTGGCTTATGCAATACACTTACAACTTTTTGGAGGGTAGTCATTAGCATCTTCTCAGACATTTCTCATGATTGCATGGAAATTTATATGGATGACTTTACCACTTATGGTGTTGATTTTAATCAAGCATTGGAAAATATCATAGGGGTCTTACAAATATGTGAAGAAAAAAACTTGTCCTTACACAGTGAAAAGTGATTCATGATGATGCAGGAAGGTATAGTTCTTGGCCATTACATTTCACATAAGGGAATTCAAGTAGATCCTGCAAAAATCGAGGTAATCACAAATTTTTCCACACTTGCAAAATAGAAAGATGTTAGGAGTTTTTTGGGTCATACAGGATATTATAGGTTTTTCATCAAGGATTTCAGCAAGGTAGCAACACCATTGTACACTCTTCTCACTAAAGATGTTGAATTTTAGTGAATTGAAGCCTATGACAGGGCATTTTTTGACTTGAAGGCAACTTTGTCTCATGCTCTTGTACTCAAAGGGCCTAATTGGGAGCTTCCTTTCCACATCCATACTGATACATCAAATTATTCCATAGGAGCAATCTTAGGAAAAAAAGGGGGAGTTGTTGAAAATGCCATTTACTTTGTCAACAAAAATTTACAAGGAGCTGAATTCAATTATACAGTGATAGAAAAAGAAATGCTGGTAGTAATCTATGCATTGAACAAATTCAGACATTACATAATAGGCTACCAAATTTTTGTGCACACTAATCATGCAACCATTAGATATCTGATGAATAAACCTTTGATCACAGGTAGATTGTCAAGATGGTTATTGTTGATGCAAGAGTTTGATATAACCATTGTGGATAAGCTAGGGAAGGCACATGTTGTTACAAATTTTCTTTTAAGGATAACTACATCAGAAGATAATCAACCCATAGATGACTCTTTCCCTTATGAGCATCTATTTTCCCTTAGTGTAAAAACACCTTGGTGTGTTGACATAGCCAATTACTTGGTCATAGGTAGAGTTCCTTCTCACTTCTCTCCAAAAGAGAAAAGGGCACTCATTGAAAAATATTTTCCTTTCTCTTGGATTGTTGGATGTTTCTTTTATACTGGACCTGACCATGTCATGAGGAGGTGTGTGAGAGAAGATGAGACATATGAAATTTTCCATGAATGCCACAATGAACCATGTGGAGGAAACTTTCCAGCCAAGAGGGAAACAATGAAGGTTTTGAACACAGGATATTACTAGCCAACACTCCACAAGGATGCAGGAAGGTATACCAAAAAATGTGATAGATTCCAAAGAATGGGAAGACCAAACAGGTCTGATGAGATTCCACTGTGCCCTTAGGTAGTAATCACTCCCTTTGACAAGTGGGGATTGGATTTTGTGGGACTTATTGAACCTCCATCAAATTGTAAGTCTTATATATTGGTATGCATTGATTATGTGACAAAATGGGTAGAAGTTAAGGCCATGAAGCATGCAAGGGATAACAAGGTTGCATAATTTCTTTATGAGGAATTTTGTACAAGATATGGAGTCCCAAGAGAAATAGTGACTAATCAAGGGGCACAATTCACATCAACCCTTGTTGCAGCACTAGTTAATGAGTACAACATAAGGCACAAGAAGTCTACCCCTTATCGCCCATAGGCTAATGGCCAAGTTGAGGTGACCAACAAAGAGATTGAAGCCATTCTAACTAAAATAGTAGCTATTCATAGAAAGAATTAGGCAAACAGATTACCAAAAGCTATTTGGGCCTATATGACAACTTGGAAAACAACTACAAGCTTCACCCCATTTGATTTGTCGTATGGAAAGATAGATATGATGCCAGTTGAATTTGAATATAAGACTCTATGGACTACAGTAGATTTGGGGGTGGATATTTTTGAGGCACAAAGAGAAAGAATCATGCATCTAAATGCTTTGGATGAGATAAGAAGAGCATCCCTACAACATACAGAAGTGGTGTAGAATTAGAGAATCAAGTGGAATGATAGATTCATCAAGGACAAGAAATTCCAACCAAGAGATTGGACCCTACTCTATGACTCAAGATACCAGGATAATGCAGGAAAATTGCAGACAAGGTGGCTAGGACCATATGAAGTTGTTGAGGTCTTTCCTAACGGAGTTGTTCAACTTACTACCATTGACCTTGTCATTTTCAAATTACTTTTCAATGGTCATTTCCTCATATTATATCACAAATTAGTTTCCAAAGAAGAGTTCCTGCAACAATTCACCCAACATTCAGCACCCGAGCTTCCTGCAGCCAAAGGAAATGGACCTAGTGTCCTTCTGGATAATTAAGGTACATAATCTCTCATGATAAAAACTTTCACTTACGTGGAATTCCATTTCTTCACCTCTCCACCCATCCACCCATCCATCACCACCTTTCTCTCTCTTCCATCACTTCATTCCACCTCACCTCACTCCACTTCATTTTCATTAATTTCTCAATCTATTCCCACAAGATGAGCTATACTTTCTCCATGATCTTTGCAACAAATCTTCCACACATTTAGGTATATGTGCATTAATTTCTATCTTTAATCATCTTTTAAGTGCTTCGTTTAATCATTGTACGTTAGTATAGAAGTTTACATAAAATGTCATCATTCCCTGTCACATCACCACTCCCATCTCACATGTGTGGACACATGTCCAAATTTTGGTTGGGGGGAGGGGAAAGAAAATGATGTAAATATATTGCCAATGTGTCAATTTATGCTAGGCTATGTTAGAAAATTTAAAATGAGCTGATTTGAAATTTGAGTGAGAGGACAACTTGCATGCATGAAGTGACATTAAATACAACTGCCATTTCTTCCCATCATAATTCCCCTTTATCACTCCTTTTCTTGCCATTATTGCCCCTGTCATAATCCTGAGTTGCAAGAAAAAAGGTGAAACAAAGAAAATAAATTTAGTTGATATTGGCACTAGAATTTAGCAAGTACTACAGGAAAGTGAGCTTGATTTTCAGATAGGAATTGCAGGAAAGAATTTGTAGAGCATTTGTTTGATTGTAGACAATGGGAGGTGGGTTAATTCGAAATGAACCCATGATGCATGACATTTTATTACAGGATGCACAATCCCTGGATGAATTTAGAAATTGCAGATGGTCAAATTACTTCCTAAAATTGGATGGCTTTGATAAAAATATTTCTCTTGAATTTTCCTAGACATTTTCTAAAGGGAAAACCATAGTGAAAGGATTGGAAGTTGTGGAAACTGAAGAAAGAATTGTAGAGGTCACAGGGTTACTATCTGATGGTGAAAATTACCCTACCTCAAGAGATGCTAGATTAGGCAAGGCCAAATTTACAGAGCCAAACAACCCCCCTTTAAGCATTGATAAACAAGGTGCACAGAGAATGTCTCTATCTAAACCATGGAAGCAGATAGCCATTTATATTGTGAAATACATCACCTATGGGGGTTGCCAATCAAATTTTCATTTTGTACACTTCAAGTTTTTGAATCACATGAGGCACATAAGGAGGATGAATTTTCCTAACATGCTATACAATCTTCTCTCAATCATGGCGGTCGAGACCGAAAAAGGTAGGGATAATTCTATTTCCCACCATTGTCTGATTAAATTGCTGGTTGAAAAGTCTCTGCATGATGTATCTGCACTAACGTAGGAAGAATTTATAAATGTTGATCAAATTAGTCCTGAGCACTTGCAACCTAGGGATTTACCTCAACCCTATAGGTCTAACAAGATATTGAGCACAACTAAATCCCCTCTTGGTGCTTCAACCTCTGGTGCTACCTCTTGTGTGAATCCTCCTACAGAAAAAGAAACCATAGAAATTAGTTCTTCTGGAACAGAGCACTTAGAAAAAGAAAGTTCTTCCTCTGATTCTGATGATGACATTCCACTTGAAACCCTAATGAAAAATAGGGCATAGAAGAGAGAAGTAGAAACAAAAAAAGTAAAAGCCAAAACACATCCTATAGAAAGAAAGGTGTCAAGTTCTAAAAAGAGGAAGGCTAGCACTATTCATCCTGTAGCCAAAGGAAAGCGTGAGAAACCTCCCAAGAAATCAAGACCAACTGGGTCTGTGATTGGTATGCCTCTGTACGAAAGCCCTAAGCCTGGTGAGACATCACACAAGGACCCTGAAGATCCAATGGGGTAGGAGAATTTTGAATAAGAGGATGTATTTGGGAGAGCAAAAAATATAACACTGGTCGATCTTGCTAAAATTGCAAAAGAGTTTGAGAAAAATTAGGATTTCTTGCAACATGAGCAAGAAGTCCTATAGCAGGATGTCTTGCAGTAACAACCAAAACTAGAGTGGGAGTTCCTGTAGCCATAGCAAGAACAAGAACAAGAGTCCCTGTAGCAAGAGGTGAAAGAAAAAATAGTACCCTTGCAGCCAAAGATAAATGGATAGCCTGAGTCCATGAAGATGGTGCCATATGAGGAGCCTCCATCAATAAAAAGATTGGTAGGTATTCATAATCCTCCTAGTTTTACGGTATATGCAGAAATTTTGAATTTATGGAGAGAAATACAAAGAAGGAAGGAAGAATGGAGAAAGGAAAAATGAAAATTGAAGGAGGAAATTCAAAAGAAAGATGAGGAGATAGAAGATAAAGATGCAAAAATTACCACCTTGAAGCAGAGGGTGGATGATATGGCAGCTTTAGCACCAAAAAATTTGGAATGAAGGACCCCTCCAAGGGTCTATGCTCTGCTTCTGAAAGAGAATTATCTTTCTTTTGAACTATCAAGGATTGCCTCAGGGTTGAATCCTTCTATCGACACCCCTATGGAATTTTTCAATGCTTATAGAATTGCCTCCCTTGAAATGAAGAATTTGTTGTGTGAGTTTTATTTGCATAATTTTGTTATAACTCAAGACCATGATTGGAACCCGCTATTATATTTTGGGGATGTCAAATTGAGGGCATTCATGTCTTGGGTACAAAATGAGATTAGTTGGGGATAGCAACATGGATCTTATAAGCAATTGGAGTTTGATATCCCTTTGCCGGTTAGAGCTGAATCAAGCAACCCAAGGGATATTTATAGAGAATGGCACAAAATGCTTCTCAAACCTAGCTATGGCAACATGATTATGCCTTGGATATAGGCAGTTTATAGTGAGTATGAGGTAAAGACAATAGTAAAGGAGGAAACTATGAGAAGATGTCTATCACAAAGGTGGAATAGTCTATCTGATGAGCTAAAGCAAGCTAAGCCCCATTCCATCCACACTTATGTTGCAGCACTAAAGAGGATTGATAGGTATATTTGGATTGGAAAAACTCATGGGTGGTCTTGGCTTCCCTTTATTTTCTAGCCACCCATGCTCATGTGGCCTGTGCCAAAATTCAGATTCAACCAGCTTGACATTGTTGCAGAAAAGTAGAGATGGAATAGATTTGATAGATTTGGAGGATTATATTGGGATCTTGATTCAATTACTACAATCAGTGATGTTGGATAGCTATCAATTGCAAATTTTAGAGCTTTGACCAAGCAGAAGAAAAACCCTTCCCCTGCTGGAGGACCAACAAAATGTTTGGTTGGGGGGAGTGATGAGCCTAGTTTTTGGTCAAATTTTGGGTAGAATCTATAGTTTATTTGTTGATAGATGTTGTGGACTTTAATGTTAAATGTTGGTATTTTCATAATGTTTCCCTCAAACCATTAACATTGGACTTAATCCTATCTCTACAAGCTTTAATGACATTTGGCATAATATGTGGATTATCTATATTGATTTTTCATATGGTTAATGAGTGTTCCTTAAGGTGGCTATAGATGTACAGTTATTATGCATACTAAATTTTCCATGTAGATTTAGTATGCTAAGTTGAGGAAGACACCGCCAGCTGGGCATGCACTATAACATCCACAAAGGAATCACTCCAAGTCAAAGGAGGCCGACAAAAAAATATTCTTCATGCAACTAAACGTAACCACCTTGTAGTGAAATTTAATGGTCAAGAATGCATGGGCATTACTACTGAGCTGAATTTGCATTTGGACCTGTATGCCTAACCAAATTCCATGCACACATAACCGCCATCACTCCATTTCATCTATTTTCCCTAAATGGCATCCTCCCAGTTGTGGAGTTAACTGCCTCATTTAGCTATAGTATAAATAATGATCTGATGCTCCTTCTTCAAAGGTTGTACGATTTCATATTGTACTTGCACTCTCCAATTTTTAGTAATAGAGATACATTGCTCTTTTGTACTCATGATTTTAGCATTAATTTAGTATTACTTGTTGTTTAGTACTTAGTTAGAAATTTGGCATTGATTGTTCTTACAGCCACTAGAATTTCATTCTATGACTATTCCTGTAGCCAAAATAGATAGAGCAGTGTCCTATTTGTTACTCAGATTTTCATTCTTGTTATACATTTCAACTTAGCATAGTCATTGATTGATGTTCAACATTTGTTTCATTCCTTTTTAAGCAATTTACTTTCAGTATTGTGTATTCCTTAGCTATAGAATGGAATGGCTACTTTGAGTCCCTAGTGCACATACTATGCCGACCCATTTCAAGTTCACATCCCTGGGTTGACAAGTTAAATATACCTTCATGATGGTTGAAATGGCTATTCAGGTTAGATGTCCAATCTCTGAATCATGGTTGTAAAGGCTTAGTTATTAATATCATTGTAGGAGACCAACAGGTGGGGTGGAAGCAAGGTGGACTAAGATATCCACCGTAGGTGGAGAAGTAGCAAATACTGCCTAAGAAGTAGGTAGCGGGGCAGCAGTGGTGGTAATGCTAGCAATAGCAGTGACTACGAGAGTAGAAGCAGTAGGTGGGGACTTTTTTTGTTCAACATATAGTTCTTCTCCTTCATGGAGTGGGTCCTTCTGGATGGTGGGAATCTATTGAAAACTGCCCGATGTCTTTGGATTCTTGGAGGGTTCACCCTCTAAGGCTTTTCTTGAGTACACCCTGGGTTTAGGTTGCTTTTCAGCCATCTCTTTTCTCTTTCTCAACCTACTGGCAGGAGGAGACTTTAAATTTTCTCTAGATGGGGCAACAGTTGTCCCACTATCAGTCTCACTTCCCAGTTCATCTTCAAGTTCACCGTATGTTAGGATAACTCCCTGCAGCTTCAATTGGGTGATCTTCCCATCGATCTATTCTTTAGTTCTTACCTCAATTGGCTTCATTAGAATATCAAGGTCATTGACCTCTTCTTCATTCCAGTCAACTAAAGGTAGTGGGAGATTGGCAACTACACCATAATGAGGATCAATCACTATATTTTCATCCTCCATTACTTGGTCTGGAATAGGGAACAAGTTGATCCTCTTGAAAAAGTATGTTGTCATGCACATGTAGTGCCTCATTCACACTTCTTTTTCATCCTTGCAGTTGGCCCAAAAGTCCTCAACATCATGTATATGGGCATGTTCAAGCCTGTCCATTTTCTTGAGTTTGTCGTAGGGGTCCATCCGCAACCAACTAGTGTGGAACTACATGTTATATTCCACAAGTTCTTTATCTAAATGATCTACACACTGGGATGTGTGGAGCTCATACATCCCTTGGTTGAAGGAGAGGGGATAGGGAATCCCTACTTTATGTTGGCTACTTAGGAGGGCATGTGCACATTGCAACTTCCTAGAGAGGTCTAGCAATATTATCTTGTCGTTTGGATACCAGGGTAGCTTGTATGGTTTCTCTGAGAAACCTTCGGCTCAGATGTATGTAAATTTAGGGAACTAAATGAACAAGAAGGAAAACTGATGGAGGTAAGTATTGGCACTATGGGAGAATCTTTGTTCGAAGTCACCCCCAATCAATATGATAACATGGCTTGTGAAGGCATCATTGACTCTGCAGTAATATTTCTTGAAATTCATGTATTGAAGCTAAGGGTACCTATCATAGACCTTTAATTCCCTGCTTGGAGCCTCATCTAGACCTTGAAACAAGCCTATGTATTGCATCCAGTCAGCCAGTAAATAAACAAGGTAAGAAGTCATGTAAAATCATGAGGTCTTTTTCACAACCACCAATTGCTCGTGCAAGCAATTACTAATTATTCCTACCCAGTAGAAATTGGTTTTGCCTCAAATGATCTCTTCCATGAAATATAACATCTACTCTTGGAAGCAAGTAGCATTCAGAAGGCCCATAACTTTACACAATGGGGTTACCAAGTCATGGTAATCCTCATAGAAGTCGCTACAAAAGAGCTCTTGGGGTACTTTAGCTGCACTACCCCTCTTTTCTTTTAACCAATACTGATTGATGATATTTTTGCACTTAAGGGGGTCTACATCCCACATCTCCTTTTCATCTTCTTTGGATGCTTCCTCCATCTCTCTGAATGTAGGGATATGAAAAGCCTTCCCTATTGATTTGGCAGACAAATGAGCCAAAACATTCCCATCTCTGTCCACTATTTTTCTAGACTCTTCTCGATATGCCTCCCTACAAGCCATTACAAGCTTGAGAGCAATGAGGGAAGGTAGGAAACTGATAGCCTTGGCCAACCCACTACTTCTAATCTTTCTGGCATTTATTGTTGTGGGGTTGATCTAGACCCTTTGCTTGAATTCATCGATATCTATGTTTCTAATATTTGTATTTGAGATCTCCTTCCAATCTATGGTGACCTTGGAGTTGAGGGGTTCCCTTTGGAGCTTGTACTTCATTTGATCTTTACCCTCCTTTCCCTGGGGTGCTTTGGCTAACTTCTTTCCCTTGTCTTTCTCCACGACCACCTATGAAGATCCTGCACCTAGTTCTATATATCCTATGGGTGTGAGAGCAATAAACACATTCAAGCATAAAATAATGGGAAAGTTAGCCAAAATCCTACAAAATAGCATTAGATCAGATAATTCATCACTTGAAGATCCTAACATCTCTTTCAAATTGTCATTAACCTTTCATTAGAGGAAGTTACAACAATTTTGGCCTAGGGGTCTGAACTTCCCTAGGCTAGTGGTTGTTCTATAAAAGGGATAGAAAAAAGGGCACAACGGCCTACATGTCTTAACTTGTCTTAGGATTTGATCATTGTGTGGGGTCCACTAAGGAGGAAGAACCATTTTGGCATGTGGGTCGAAGTCAGTTTGAAGTTTTCAAGGCATTAAGGTCATCATTTGGTCATGCAAAATTAGAGGGCCACTTGGATGATTAAGGCATGGCTATTAAAATGGCATTGGCAAGGCGACATTCTGCCATGTAGAACTCACGGCTTCGAAAGGCAGTAGCACAGTTCATTTGGAGCTCAAGATTTTTTGGGTTAGATGATGTGAGGAGACATTGGGGCATGGCCATTTGAAATGGTGAAGGGTAGAAGGATGTCTAGCAGAGGACGTCTCAATCATCAGGTCCATTGAGGGATTAGGATTTCATTTCACTTGTCATTATTCAAGAGGCAACGAAAGGGTCAGACTCTACATAGCGAGCTGACGGGGGTCTAAAGACATTTCAAAACATCAGGAGTGAGGTAGAAGTCCATAAACATCTGTCTGCAAAGGGTGGTCCGCTAGGTATTGATCCTTAGTTATTTTCACATTTTAAGTTCAAACGGTGGCAGTAAGTTAAGGTTATGTAGGATGGAGGGTCGGCGTGCAAAGGTCATTCATAACGGAAGATAGGTGAAGGTAGCTAGTAGATGGAAGTCCACGAGGCGAGGTCTAGGGGAAGCTCAAACCTAAACATTCAAGGTGCTAAGGAGAATAGCCGGCAGTGGTAAGGTCGGGACCTGCATAGCGGGAGGACATTGATGTTTCACTATTTGGAGGGTTCATAGCACCCTAGGGAAAAGGGACTAGTGTCTCACAAAGGATAGTATGAAAAAGGAGATTTCTTTTTTTTGAACTCGGGTGGTGACCATGAAGATGAGGTCTCAGAAGCAGGAAGGCAGGTCACGTAAGCCATTTTAAATGACAAAACCAAGGAAAAATTCAACAAGCGAAAGTCTGTAGGGTTCAATCTACAATTGGTCAAGACTTAAGTTTTTGGGATCAAGTTTGAGTTTGATGGGTAGTGATAGGGGTGGGACTTGACCATTAGAAGGTCGTGATTGAATATCCGTTTGAAACAGAGAAGCCTAAAGGCATTCTATAAGCGGCAAACCATGCTTGGGGACCCAAGAGGGTTGATGGATTTCCATTTGAGTTCATAAGTTTTAGCTAAGTTCGGGGTGGCTGAGTAAGGACGTTCTCCTGTGAGGGTGGATGCAGAAGAGGAGATTGTCATTGTTAAGTTTAAGCATTTTCAAAGCGAGGTAACGATGTCAGGTAGGTTGCGGACCCATAGGGGATGAAGGCCTTAGTTGAAGAATTGTTCTAGGGAGTGTGAGTTCTGTGAGCGGTGCACGAGTGGTTTTTGAAATTTATTAAGATCTCAAGTCATGGGTTTTGTTTGCCCAAGTTTACTCTAGTTGATTTCTATCTTTTCTTCCCTCAAATTTAGCAATTTTATATAAAAATCAATGAAAACTTGAAATAGGGCGTTCGGTGGAAAACTGACCTTTAAGACCCGATGAAGGTGATCGATCAAACAACTAACAAATGTCCTAAATTGGAAAATGCACTTAGCAAGTGCGATGGCGGTGAAAGGGGAGGGCTCTGACTCATTTCTGAATAGTTGACAAGTGAAAATGATAGATTATGAGGGGCTATTTATATATTTTTCATCATTTAATGCCCCTCACTAATGATTGTATGGGTGCACTAAAGGTTGGTGGTTATTCATTTTGAAAATGGCCGCGGGAAGGGCAGAGTCTACTGGGTGGACGACAACTAGCAATTAGCCATGGGGGTTTGGCAATGAAAATGACAATCAGAGAGGCGAGTCCTAAATAGTGGAAGGTCGCTGGATGAAGGTCATTTGGAATGGTCGTGGAGTGAAGGAAACCTGCATGGGGCAGCTCGGTTGGGTAGACCCGCACTTCTACAAAGATGCCAGTTCCAAAGAGTAAAGGAAAATAGCTAAGGGAACTCTACGAAGGCCTAAAATCTTAAAAATTTGAGGTTGGAGAAATATGGCCAAGTCAAGGTGACTTCTATAAAGCTCATTTACCATCTAGGACATAAAATAGGAGGCACGCAAAATGACACAGCGACAAAAGTGACCTAGTGAGGTGAAAAGAAAGAGGGTCCCCATTTCGAATGGGGTGTGTGTGCTGAAGGCACAACAAATGGCAACTCTACTAGAGAATGCTCTTGAGTATTCTAGGGATAAGTGTTCATTCAGAACCTAGAATCTCTATTTTTGCATACTAGAAGCCTCTTTCGAAAGGTGAACTAAGAGGCTCGAGAGAGAACAAAAACCTTAATTGAATCAGATCATAAAAGCATCTCGAAAGTGTGTGTAAGTAGTGAATTTATTTCTTATCCTTAGAGACCATAACCAATAGCTACTAATCTGGCTAAGCAAGCTACATTAATCACCTGGCTCCAAAAGTAACCTAGACATTTCCCTACAGCTAGTTAGGCATCCATAGCCCTGACAGGGTTGTCGTTGTGATCCCATGAACATTGTTGTACTTCCAACCAAGTGTCCATTTCCCCAGTAGAGTTGTCCACACAGCCACGCAGTTGCTTTATTTTCAACATTTCTTTCTTTTTCTTGATATTCTTTTGATATTACTTATTTTGTTCAACTATGTAAGCATTGAAGCTTATGATGGGCTTGGAATCATAGTGGTCACTGAAGAAGATTTAATATTTTTCACTTGCCTCACTTTCATAATAGCCATTATATAGTTCTGTGGAGGCAATTAGTGTTTTTTGTGTTGAATCCAAGACAAGTGTGAAAGGATTCAATAAAGGGTTGAGTTCTGGGTCAAGCAGGAGTTCAAGTAAGAAAAATGCACCATAGCAGCAAGCATAGACCAATGATTAGGAGTGAATAATTATCCAGAGAACACTAAGAGTGGGCAACAAAGTGAACCATCTATCAAATGAGCACAACCACCAGATCAGGAAGACAAAGACACCCTCATCAAGACAAAAGCAGCCGAGAAACGAGCAAAACAAAAGCAATGCGAAGAAGCAAGACAAAAGAAAATCAAAAGCAACCTAAACTACCCTATATATAGGTATTTACAATGGGCATCTCAAGAGAGACCAAGCCTAGAAATAATGCTTTAGGTGCTACCCATTGAGGGGCAACGGATATCTTCACTAGTTAAGGTCTTTAGGTGAAAAGCATTATCTCTGAGGATTTTAGTAATTTGAAAGGGGCCAAGCCAAAGCTTGTCGAATTTTTCATGTCCCTCTTTCTTCTCATGGGCCTTATCCTAGCATAAGACTAGATTAGCAATTCTAAAGCCCTTGACTTTGGCTCATTGATCAAACCATCTTTTAACCACATCCTTGTGCTTAGCAAAATTTTCAATGGCATGGTCATGTACTTCTTCTAGGTATAGCAGCTCAACTAAGCGAGCTTCTCTTCAATCCCCTTCTTTGTAAAAGGAATTGATGAATTGAAGGGTGGGGGTTTTTACATGAATCAGAAACACAGGCTCCAATCCATAAATAAGGTGAAACAAGGAATCTCCTAAGGAAGTCTTATGGCATGTGTGGTCTTCCCAAAGGGAAAAGTGGAGTTGGGTATCCTAGTCCTTGGGGTTCTTGTCAAGAAACTTTTTGATGATAGTAATCAAGTTTTTGTTTGTAGATTTAGCCAGGCCATTGCCCTGAGGATAGTAGTTGGATGAAATCCTAAGGGGAATATCATAATCGAAGGCCCAACTAGCGAATTTAAGTGAGGAAAAGGCTGGACCATTATTACACACTATCACATATGTGCAACCAAAATTATTTATAATAAAAATTTCAAGAAAGTTAACAACTACCTTTGTTGTACATTGTCTACAAGCTATAGCTTCCGTAGATCTGGTGTAATAATTAGAGGTAGTTATAATGTACCTATGACCTATAGATGATGGTGGGCTTACTGGATCTATGAAGTCAAGACCCCATTGTGCAAATGGTCTTACCTCCAAGACTGGTTGTAGCAAGATGACAACGTTCCTTTCTTTGGTGGTGGTAGTTTGGTAGACATGGCACATGCGGAAATGGTTATGAGCATCCTTGAAGACTGTCGGCCAATAGTAGCTAGCTCGTAGGATTTGATGAGAAGTAGAAAGACTAGATCCATGACTGGTGCCAAATTTATCATGGAATTCCTTCAACACACGTGCTACTTCTTCTTCTTTGAGGCACCAAAGCTACACTCCCTCATGATTTATTTTGTAAACAAAAAATCCTTGCAACATGTAATTTTTTCTCTTCAATCTAAGGGCACGCTTTTGAACTCCCTGCAAGCAAGGTGGGCACTTTTTGTTTAGTAAGTAAAAGACAATGTCATCATACCACTCCCCCGAGGAAACATCCTCGAGCTGATACTACTGAACCGTAAGCATAGGTCCTGCTTTAGTTTATATTTCAACTATAATTTGGGTGAGGGCTTGTCCTCTTACCAATTTCATCGGTTGAATCTCCATGTCATATTTTTGCAGCAACATGACCCATTTTTCTCTTCGTTCCCCTAGCTCATTTTGCATTAGCAATGTCTTTACTGTTGGGTTGGGCATAGTGGCGACTATCTTGTTCTGTAGGATGTAATGTCTAAAATTATTAACTCCTCTGACAAGAGTGTATTCTTGATTTTCCATATTGTGATACCATAGTTCAACATCCTTCAGCAGAACACTCATGAAAGCAATTAGGTGCTCATTTCCTTCGTTATCCTTTTGGGTTAAAATGTTGACACATGAATGGTTTGAGGAAAATGAGTAAATGTAGAATGGTTTCAGACAATCACGGATAATGAGCACAAATGCATCAACAATAGCTTTCTTGATTTCTTTAAAGGCCTACTTTTCTTCTAGGGTCCACTCAATTTTGGCATCCTGCTTCAACATTGTATTGAGTAGATTAACGATTCCAGCAAAGCCTGTAATAAATTTGTGGACAAAATTTATCTTTCCAAAGAAATAATTTAGCTCTTTCTTGCTTCTTGTAAATTGATTTTCAAGAGGGACTGCATGTGCTCGGGATCTATAGAGATTCCTCATTCTAAAATAAGATGCCCAAGGAGCTTGCCTTCAGTGACTCTGAAGATACATTTCTTTGGATTGAGAGAAACCCCAAATTCTCTACACCTTTGAAAGACTTTGCACAAATCAGAGACATGATCACTACGCTTCTTTGAGAATATGGTCAAATCATCCATGTAGATGATTATGCACTTTCCAATAAAATATTTGAAGGCTATTTCCATCGCACACTGGAAAGTGGCTCCAACATTGATGAGTCCAAATGACATTCTTCTGTAAGCAAAGGTTTCCCACTTGGTGGTAAATGTTGTCTTTTTTCGATCTTCATATTGCACCATCACTTGATTGTATTGGAGTACCCATCGAGAAAGGACATCATCTGTGATCCATTAACAATCTATAATACTTCATCCAATGAAGGCACATGATATTTATCCTTCTCTGAAGCTCTATTCAAATTGTAGAAATCCACACACAATCTAGTTTCTCCATTCTTTTTCCTAATAGGAACCAAATTAGCCACCCTTGTGGAGTGCCTAACTGGAAAGATGATTCTAGTTGATAGTAAATTTTGCACTTCTTTATAAATGATGGGTTCCAAGGAATTTATGGGACATTTTCGTTCTCAAAATGGTCAAACATTTGGTCTAAGAGGAATAGTGTGCATGATAATAGAGGTATCATATGTCTTTAAATATTCATAGCTCCATGCCACTACATCATGATACTTCTGCAAGGCATCAACAATTCCTTTTCTTTCTTTTGACATGCATACTTTACCAATAAATACATTTTTAACCTCCTCAGTTGTCCCAAGGTTGTGAGCATGGCACTAACTATTGATGGAGTCCTTTTCCTGTTGATCTTGGTCTTAGATCTAATCTAGGTCAAATATGCACTCCAACTGGACCATACCTCTTGGAATGGTGTTTTTTTTTAGATTGATGACCCCTTCTATATCCAATTCAGCTTCTTCAAGCTCAGTTTCATCAATTATTTGGGTAGTAAATACATTATAACTAATGATAAATTCCAAGATGTGCTTGTCATCATTGAATACCTAGAAATGGGTGACATTATTTATCATGGATGGAGTGGAGGTCAGCTCAATAGTAAAGCTATTAATGTCAGACAAAGAAAGTGGTTGAAGCGTGTTGGCTGCTTGAGCCAAGGCATCAACAGTATGGTTTTAGGAGCAAAGGATCAGCTAGATATTAAAGGCATCTAGGCTTTCTAACATATTTTAAACTCGATGCCTATAGTTTGCAAGCCTTCTATCATGGCAAGAGTATAATTTCCTAACTTTTTTTACTACCAGCTCTGAATCATCGAAGACTTACAATATTTTGACTTTCTTCCTTAGAGCCATTAGCAGACCATGAACTAGTGCTTCATACTCTGCTACATTGTTGGTACAATAAAATTGGAGTCTATGGGCATCAAAGTAGGTCTTACTCGTAGGGTTGATGAGTTCAAATCTAGCTCCGGCTCCTTCCTTAGACTTAAACCCATCGAAGCCCAACATCCAAAATTTAGAAGGTTCCTCAACTCTAGGGACAAGGTTGTGTTCATTCCCTTTTGGTTGCATGCTTGCATCTACAATTTATGGCACATATGGTGAATCAGCACGATCGGTGGCAGGCAGCTTAGTTCGTAGCTCCCTTTGAGGTATAACTTGTCCTTTGACATGTTCTACTGCTATTTGACATAAGCAACACTCAAATTCTGAGTGGGTAGCATTGTGAACTTTGCACCAACTAGGCAGCAAGAGCTCTTGGAAATTCATCCTGGCCCCTAAGCTGAGCTGATCTTGTATACATTTTTCCATGAAATCTTGGAATCCGTCTAGCAGTCCCAAATTCTCATCATCATATATTTTATCATCATTAGATTCAACCAACATTTAAGTGCATTGGGGCGTATAGGCTAAGTTGGTCAGGGGACTACATAGTACCAATAAGACTTCTTTAGCCATCTCTTCTTCTTGATGCTCTGGTTCTTCCTAATATTCCATGGGAGAATAATTTCCCAACTCAGTTTCAGCAAACAACACCTCATTGATGTTGTTGTACTGCAAAATCATGAACTTCATGTAGGTTTCTCAGTGAATGCGAATATGGTTTGGTAGCCCCTTCCATGGCAACCACATGTGAGAGAAATTAGTTGCGGCATACCCATTCAATGCTTGGGTGAAGTCATGTCCCATGATTATTCCATATGTGTTAGGAATATCCGCAACCTAGATGTCAATAACCTGTTTTACCCTCGGATTTGTAGAAATTTGCATAGGGATACAATTAATCTCTCCAATAGTATTCACCTTAGTTTTATCCAACTAAGTTACTTTTCTCCTTGAGGGTGTGGGGACAATCCCAAGAGCTTTGCATATAGCCAAGGGCATGACATTAGCTAATGCTCCTGAGCCAATCAAGCAATTATGTGGGTTCTTCCCAAATACTCAGATAGTGGT
Organism: Sequoia sempervirens; assembly: GCA_007258455.2. Classification (NCBI taxonomy): domain Eukaryota; kingdom Viridiplantae; phylum Streptophyta; class Pinopsida; order Cupressales; family Cupressaceae; genus Sequoia; species Sequoia sempervirens. The sequence goes on from VDFB02047397.1 coordinate 52,037,506, forward strand.
GAGGAAAGGAGGTGTTTCACGACTTCCCTAGAAGAATTCCATAGCTGTTTCAGCTTGCACCACTTGAACTTTATCCTTTTCATTTGTATTTTCCTTGGATTGTCCCTGACTTTTCTCCTAAACGGGTTGTTTTCCTGTTTGCTGATTTGGAGGGACATCCTTTTTCTTGCCTCCAATTTCTTGAATTACTGGCTCATGAAGTGGTTTTTCTAAAGAGAATCTTTTAGCTGGTATTTCTTGTGTTTCCTTGGAGGAGGGAGTCCCATTAATAACCCTAAAGAATGAATTCCTAACTATAGGTTCCTTGAGTAACTCAAAGGCAGACAAGCTGATCTTTTCCTTCTTGAATTCTTTAGCAACATATTCACCCATTTGCTCAATTTCAGCCTCAGAGGCTCTACCTATGGAAGAGCTAGCTGGCTATTTTTACATTTGACCTAGCTGTTTGTTCTTATTGAATTATTGTGTTGGTACATGGGGAAAACCTAGAATTTTGTTGGCATTGGGGTCAGGCGGGTGCTAAAGTTATTGGGTGGAGTGGAAGTAGTGAAAGGTCCTCCTACTTGTCGGTTTCTTAAGAAATATGGAGATGTTCTTTGGTGAAACATTTAGACCTCATCCTCACAAAACTCTTCCTCATCTATAGGACCATTATCTACTAAATTAAATAGCTAAGATATAGTTTCTTCATTACTTACCTCTTTCACTTCTTTGTTCTTTGGGGAGGTAGTCTCGATTTCTAGC